>VFFE01007199.1:4061007-4098201 GCA_008921705.1 Burhinus oedicnemus | reverse complement strand
GGGTGGGGGCGAGCGCGGGGCGGGGGGGCCGCGGGAGCCGCTCCCTCCTTGCCCAGCCCGGCCCGGCGGAGGCAGCGGGAGGAGGAGGAGGGCGCAGAGCGCAGACATGGCGGCCAACATGTACCGAGTGGGAGGTATGTGGGGACGGGGCAGCGCCCGCCTGGCTGCGGGGGGCCCTGCGCCCGGCAACAGGGACGGGGCCTGGCCGGGGGGGGGCCCCGCCGAGCCGCGGGCTGCTCGCACCGCGCCGCGATGAAGAGAGGAGCACCGGCCCCCTTCGTCTGCCGCGGTCAGGCCCGGGCGGCCGGCGTGAGGCGGCTGCAGACCCCGGCAAAGGGGCCACCGGGCCCTCTGCGGGGCGGAGGGGGAGGACGCAGGTTCCTCCCCCGCCAGCCCTGTGCGCCGGGTGGGAGGCCGGCCCCCACCGCCGAGGAGGAGAAGGGCAGCGCCGCCCTCCGCGGGGAAGGGTTGTTGTTGGGGGGGGGTTGGAGCAGCGCCGCCGGCTGCCGGCCCCCTCACCGCCGCGCGGGCCGGGAACGGCCTCCCTTCGCGCCTCGCCTTCTTCCCCGGCGAGCGGCGAGGGGGACCCCTCGGCCCCGCCACGCCGGCGCAGGGCAGCGGGCTAGCCCGCCTGCGAGGGGCGGCCTACTGGGGCCGTGCGCCCCCGGCCCGGGGGCCTCGGCACAGCTCAGCCGCCGCTGCGGCCTGGCGGCCCCGGGCGGCGCGGGCAGCCGGCGCCCGCCCCGAGGGGCGCCCGGCGGGGCTTCCCTCCGTGCCGTTCCCCTGCCCCCGCTCCCTTCCTGTACCGGCGGAGATTCTCCGTGCCATCCTTCGTCTCCCGGGGATAAATAATAAATCCGGCTGTGTAACCGGGGGGATTTCTGTCAGCTTTCCTTCTTACCGACCTGACCCCTGAATGCTCTGAGACGTGACTGCTTGGCATTGGGCGAAGGGGGGCGAGGGGGAGCGTTTAGGCGGTAAAGAACACAGCAAACGTTTCTCTTCCCACCCCCAGCCTGTCGAAATAGACAGCGATAACTTTCCGTTGCCCTCCCTTACGGAGCGAACATGGCTGTGCTCCTAGCGCTGTGGCTCAGGTGCAGCGCTCAAGTTAGGTTTTTCGGTACTTGGTGCTCAAAAATGGCTCGTCTCCTCCTCGTCTCTCCTCAGCAGCCTGAGGTGAGAGGGAAGATGCAAGGAAATGAGGGGTGACAGTAGTTAGTTGGAATCTCTTTCTGCCTCTGTTTTGAGATACGCTGGTACATCCACAAGTCGTCCATCTGCATCCTCCTTCATTAGGGCATTTAGGTTGTAATCCCATCAGCCTTTACTCATGAAAGTAATCCTTTTCTGAGCAGCGCTGTTGAAACCTGGGCAGGGTTTGCTTCTTAGGTCATCAGTTCTCAATTTTTTCGTTGAAATCTTAATAAGCAATTGTGAACAATATCCAGAGATCGCATTCTTTCTTTAGAGCTAAATGAGCTACCTGAGGCTCTATTTCACTGTTGTCTAGTGTGAAAGCACTGCAGAGAAGTTTTATACATCATCATGGTTCCCACACCCGATTTTTTTTTAAATAAAGTTTGCAGGTTACATGGTGCAGAAGTCAAACATCAAATGCGAAGTGTGGTTAGCATTTGATTAGTACGTTTTCATTTGATGTAAACAAGTTTTGAGAACTATTGAAGGAAATGCGCTGCATGTCAGTTCTTTGTATGTTACATGGGAGCAGCTTTCAGGATATGAGTAAACTTCCATATACTCTACAAAAATGTTTTTATATTAATGATGCTAGTAGAGACTTTTCCCTGGAAGAACATCACTAACCTCATGACTATTACTGCTTAATATAGTTTGCATGTTACTAAACAGAGATGACAACAAAAGCAAGTATCATAAGATGTACATTACTCATTTGGACACCTGTACTACCACAGCACCCGATAATAAATGTGAGGTAGAGTATCTTACAGAAATATTTATCTCCATAATACAGAAACTCACTAAAGCACTCGATTCTTAAATCTTCGCTAATCAATTGTGAGAAAGGGCTGCTTTTATGTCAAGATTTATGAAATGTGTGGATTACTGAATTACAACGTAAGCCCCAACACGAGGCATTTAACTTTATTTCAGCAGGATTGTTAAAGCATGTGTAGTGCAGTTATAACCAGAATGCAGGAACAAATGATGTTAAATCTCAGTATAGAAATACTTCACTGCCTCAACATTTGCTAAGAAATCTCAACTTTTTAACAGCTTCTAGGTTTAGAAGAAAATTTTTGCACTAATAATTATGCACTTTTATGTATTATTTTTTGGTATTTCAGTATCTTTCCTTTTTCATTGCAGATTATGTTTATTTTGAAAATTCTTCCAGCAATCCATATCTCATTAGGAGAATTGAAGAGCTTAACAAGGTACACAAATATCTAAGATTCTTGCTTAACCTTTGCAACAGTCAGTCCACTTTTCAAAAACCTAAAAATTATTTTCATTCCGTAAAGTTTCTATTGTGGTAGAATTTTCTCGGGGTTTTCTGGGTTTGGGGTTTTTTTTTAACTTTCCTGAGATTTGCTATATATTTTGTGTATGTTTCGGTTACTGAAATCTTGCTATGTGATATCCTGTAATTCTGCCCTGTTAACGTAAGGAAACACCCAGTTGATCATTCCTGGTGAACAGGAGTATTCTGCTTTAAAAATTTCCAAACAAATCCTTTGAATGCTTGAGGAAATGAATGAATTTAATTTTCTGTATGGTGATGACATTGTGAATCCATCTGGAATGATAGCAGTCATGTAATGTGTCTGGTTTTGGATGTATGTGTGAAGAGCTAGTAGGTATCAGTGAGACTTTGCAGTGATCAGATAACATAATGTGTGACTTCTGTGGCTGTTTATTGCGCTGCTTATTGGCAGCTGTGAATGAAGGACGTGCTTTTTAATAGAAATAGAGACTGTATTCTCTGTCTTTATCCTGAGTGTATTTTTATAAATAGCGGAGGCTTTTCAGAGTGTCATTCTGGGGAGAGCATGATTATTTTTCTTTGTTCTGGTACTACTAAGCATATTTTTACTATGGCATCAAGCAGTATTAAAGCTTACTGATACATTACGTCAAAAGTTAATTATCAAAATGCCTATCGTGATGTAAATAATGATAAAGGTATTTTTTTTCTTCTTGTGGTTAGAAAGTAAATTAAAAAATTGGTGAGCTGCAAACATTTTTCTTCTTGTTAATGGAACCTGACACTATTCCATAGCAAGCATCAACCACATTACCTGTTAGTGCTGTCTGACACAACATCCACAGAACTTGTGCATGGCAAATCCTTTTGGACATTTATTGGAGAAGAATATTTTTTATTTACAGTAATTTAAGTGATTCCAATCATGTTCTGAATGTAATGTTTATTATCTTTAAACTGCATTGCTGTAATTTAATCTTGCGTATGGATGGTAGAGCAGAGTCCTGTATTGATTATTATTTATTTTTTTTTAAAGAGAGTTTCGAGGATATAGTCCAGATATCTTTATGGTGAATTATGTGCTTTCATGTGTTAAAGCCATTGAGCAAGCATGGAGATGTTACGGAAATATGTAATGAAATGCTTTGGTTATCATTTTAGCAGAGATAAGATGCTTTCTTTTCTTTTTGATAAGAAATTTAATTAAAATATGATACTTTTAGGGCCACATCTTCAGTTTTAAATAAATAACTCAAGGTAATGAACTAACGTACTTTTTGTAATAAGAAAGAGGGTAAGATTCTTCCAGTGTTAGTAGATTCTTTACATTGGCAGGCTAAAGAACATGATCCCTGTAATGAACCATGAAAACAACTGTGAACTAAATAGCTCTTTTATCTTTTGAGCTGCAGTGAATTTTCAAATAAGCCATGTTATATTAAACATAACAGAAATATTAAATATCTGGGAAAAAAATGCCAGAGTACTTTGAAATACACATTTCTGTCTAAAGCTGGGTTGCAAAGAATTGTTCAGAAGCTTCTAATATTTCTTAAGGATTCTTATGTTACCATGAGACTGGCATTACATCTCTAAATGGCTGCATAATATATAAATTCTTAGCGCTAAATACTTATAGTCAATACTGTTATCTGATCTGAAATAGATACTGGCCGGTGCCAGGAAGTTTTTACTTATTTGAGTAATTCTGTTGATTTCAGCCTGACTGATCATGTGAGAACTACTTACGTGAGGGAAAGTTGCAAGCAGAAGGCATTTAATTTGTATTACTGAGCTGAGGAAGGACACATTCTGACTTGATTTATCCTTCTTTTGTAGACTGCCAATGGAAACGTGGAAGCAAAAGTGGTGTGTTTTTACAGGCGAAGAGATATTTCCAACAGCCTTATAATGCTTGCAGATAAGCATGCTAGTAAGTAGATTGTATAGGGCATTTTTTCTTTCTATCACAGTCTGTTCAGTTTCTGCAGCTACTTAAAACTTCATTTCTTTGGCACGTGAATATATATTTATATTAGGCATTAATTAATTTCCAGTTAGATGCTTAGCATTATCTGATACTGGCACTGCTGCTAGTAGTTCCTTCTGGGATTTAAGTTAAGCTGTATTAAAGTCATTGAAAGTCTCCATTTGAAAAAAAAAATACATTTTTTCATCTGGAAGATACAGCTTTTTATTTTTTATGTCAAAAGTAAATCTTGGGTGTAAGTTGATTTAAGCTTAAGAGCATTTGTGAGGATTTGATTTGACTTTTTTTGAGTTAGACATAAACATATTGCTTAATGTAAAGAATGAAATGTGTCACTGGAGACTGAAAATCACTGGAGATTGTAAAATAGGTGTTATGTGCATTTATGCTAAATATAGATATTAATCAGTAAAATAGTAGTAAGCATCATCTTATTGGTTTTTCAGAAAAGCAACAAGATGTAATAGGGAAAAATTTTCATCATGAAATTAACTTTTTTTTTTGGTAGCTGCCATCTGGTCTACAACTGAAACACAATATTTTTCCATAAATTTGTAATTAAAAATACAATTCTGAAGACAAATCAGAACCTAAAAAACTGAGGTGTTTGAGAAAAGAGTTATTTGCAAAATGCTGCACTCATGTTTGTAAATAACTGAAGTGTTAAATATGTCAACATCTGGTAAATTTCTTGCCATATACTGTTAAAGAACATTTTGATTATAAACTGTGCTTGTGTTTTCAAAATTAATACATAAATAAGTGATGTAGGCATTATAAATCTCTGTTCTCTCATTTATCGGGATGAGTCTTTTTAAAGACATCACGTAATGCCATATTTTGTGTGCAGATACATGATGGAGTAACTAAATGCTTAAAAAATACCTTAGAATTTGGTTAACATCAAATTCTGATAATTTTACTCACGCAAGTACTGTTAGTGAAGAGAAACATCCAGCTTTTGGCTTTTGTTTTATTCTTTCATTGGTCCTAGAGAAGTGGAGGTGATTTGAGTACGTAGTGTGAAGTACTAGCTTGGTTTTTAAAGAAAGTACATACGTCTTGCTTATGTTCTAAGGCAATGATTTATTTAAATGTTTTTCTGTTATAGTTGGGTACACTTTACAATTATTGGTGACCTAATTTATGGCAGTCTGCCCCCACAATCATTATAGTCTTTTGAGTCCTTCCTTATGAAATATATAGAAACATAGAACTTTTAGTGAGCTTCACTAAGCTTGCCAGCACATTTTTTGGGTTTTTTGTTTGTTTCTTTGTTTTTTGTTCTTTCTAATGGAGGAGGCAGGTATGGGTGAGAAGGATGACAGTTTTAGTAGAAATACAATTTTTTTTCATTTGATTTTTAAAACATGAATGTTGTAAATTTTTGGTTGGCTTATTTTTTAGAAAAGGGTGTGTTCTATGGGCATCATTCAATCTGGAAAAGTGAATAAGATTTTTCTGTTTCCTTTGTGAGTTTTAGATTGCCATTTTGTCAGCACTTTGATATAAAAGACGTGTTAGTCTGTTGCTATTCCACTGTAGCATACTAGGGGTTTATTGGTGTCAGTAGAAGTACCACGGAATCTTCCATCATGTTTTCTCTGTTGAGATTCTCTTGTTGTTTTCTACCAAGAAAATAGAAATGTAATCTCTAGCGGATTCAACAAGCGTCTTTAGAATGCCTCTGTCTCACAGGTCGTAAGTCTTCTAACCCAGTGTTCTTATAGATTAGGTTGCTCTGTGGACGTTTTCTCTGTACATAATGTTTTCTTTCTGACTAATCTGTGGAATCTGTACAGCTAAGTTATCTTACAAGATATATGTTACAGTTACAGGGGACAGCATGTAGTGAAGGATTGCTCGCCTGGATCTTCGTGCAGCTCGTGCAGCAGATGTAGCTAAATGTCAAATCAATTTAAATGTTTTGGTTCTGGAATACCAGAGTGTTCTGTTTAAAAATATGATGTATGTAAACAAAATATTTGTATATTTATGAATTGAATGTTTTGGAAATGTTTTACATAGCTAAACATGTTGATGCTTCAACACTTCTACCTGCTTTTTTATAAAATAAATGCTAAAAGATACAAGTTTCTTACAGAATGGGAATTCCAGTTCAGTCACTGGTTACTCCGGTGTATGTGTCTAGAGAAGTCTTTTAAGTACAAGATCTGCTTGATCTTTTCTAATGACATTTTATATTGCTAGCAGTTTTTCTTTTTTCTTTCTGACAGAGAAAACTGTCTTGAGTAATGCACTTTTGAAGATTTTGGCAGGTGGGGATTGGGTTTTCTTGGGTGACACTTCAGTGTCTGAAGGTTGCATTTTGTGATGTAGGTATGGTCCCATTTAATAAGAAAAGAAAATAGTTTTGTAAGAAGATATCTTAGAACTTTAAGAACAAATTTTCAATAATGAAAAAATTTTAAAAAATTTTAAAGACTGGGAAAAATATAATGAAGTAGATCTGTGACACAGTCACTGGTAAAGAGTCAATATACTGGGTTTTGAGTTTTTTTGTTGTTTTTTTAAGTAGTCTTCAAAAAAGTTTCAGGATATAAAAAGAATTGGGGGAGGGGGATCGAATTTTCCTTAGGCCATTCTAAAATGCTTGGATACAGAGGAGTTCCTTTGATTTCAAAGCATCTGATGGTAATCTGTGAGGAAATTGCATTTCTTCCGTTTTTTTTCTCTGGTGTTTCTAGTGGAAGTTAATTAACGAGCATTTTTATTGGTCAGCCAGCATCCTGTATGATGTCAGTCTAGATCTGGGAATAGTTCTGTAAGCTGACTAGCTACGAAATCCAGGGGTTTGGAATGTTTTTTGGGCCCTGGAAGACACTACATTTGCCTCCTTCAATTACTATAAAATAGAGTCTATTATAAGGCCAACTTGAAAGCCAAAACAAAATACTGGCCAAGGTACGCAGCCTCCTGAACAGAGTAGGGGAGTTCTGTTGGAGTGTATCACCCACCAGCTCTTAGGTTGTACCACTACCATAGGGTCACTGCGAGGGCGTCATTCCCTTCTTCGTGCAGCAGAGTAAGGCTTACTTTATGGGCAGAAGAAGGAAAAGAGGTGAATAGAAGACAGCAGGCAGTACAAGAGCTATTTTGCAGCAGATGACTGAAGTACATAAGCAAATGAACTTAGAAGGGACAAAACCACTCAACTCGTTAAAATGGGTGAAGCATACATAAAAGGGTGGCATGGACATGTTTTGTAACCAAATGGTGTGATTGAAAGAGAAATTGCGAACTGTAGCTGGATCTATAAAATTTAGATGATCCTTTATCTAAAGTGGAGTTGATGTAAATATTTTAGGGCAAGGTCTTAATAGCTGGGGAGGGGGGACTATACTAGCTCTTTAGCAGCAATGGGTTTGGGTTACAGTGAAGGGCTCAACTTCTGTATTTCCTTCTTTTGTAATAGATTTATGCACTATTACTTTCTTGAGGCTGAGTAGGGTAGCCTGAGTGCATGATGCCATTTTTTACAGTTCTTTACATTTTAAATTCTTTGGTCAAGTGCTATCATGTAATACTATGTCTGAAGTCATTCTCTTGATGCAACTCCTCAAACAACTTTTGCATACTCAACCACCTGGGGAGGATATAAAAAAATTTCTTGTTGTCAGAGGCCTTTGTCTTCTGATTTACTAAGAGAGCTTGCTTTGACTTCGGTGTGCTGAGCTCCTGACTAAATGCCCAGAATCTTGGGCACTATGTATTTTTTCTCGTTACCAAAATTGATGCTCTTGTGAATGAGACAGGAGTCAATTTAAAAAAAATCTGAGGTATATTGGTTTCAGTGACTTAAAGATCAAAGGTAAAATGCAGATTTTTCTAGATTACAGAAGCTGTAGTCAAAATCTCCTTTTTTCAGTCTCAGTTGCTCTGTAGAGATCATTTACTGGCTTTACTTCTCATAGTTGCACTCTTTTTAGGACTTTTCTTAGCCTTTGGTTCTTGAACAGTCATGTTTCGTGTCACACTGCTTTGCAAAATAGTGTTTCTACTACAGAATTTTTGTACGCAGTAGATTTCTTGGAAGAAAGGAAGAGTCGTGTTAGCGATCTAGTGATTCCTGTTGAACAGCTGGAGTCTGTACTCAGTTCTGACCTTGGTATGACACTGATGTATTACTGTGATCAGAAACAAACTGAGTATTCTCTCTCTATTTTACATGGTTTATCTCTAAAGTAATGCTGTTATTAGCAGTTCTTATTAAGGTTGGTGAAAAATATTTAATATGCCAATACATTTTTATAGCTCCCGTTAAAAGATCTCAAAGCTCCTTACTAATAATTAGCCTAAAAAACTAGGAGTTTATTTCGTATATTAATATCAAGAAAGTTCCAACAGTCCTGGAAATGGTTTGATCTTACACAGCAGTTTTGCTGTTGTTGAGCTGTCTTACTTTTATGTGAAGATGCTTTGTATTTCTGGGAAGGAAAAAAAAAATATTTTGCATATTGTTAATCTACATTAGCATCATAATAATTGCCAGACATTCCAGATTCATCCAACAGAATGAAGGGGCTAATATTCCATCTGATATTTGGGAAGCATTTTATTTCAGTAGAGCAACAGGCTAGCACGTAGCATAGAAGATGGCAAGAAAAATGAGCTTAACTTGAGAAATATTGTTTAATATATTTAATAGTAATGCATATTACTCATTAATATTCCCAAAGATACACAAAAATGAAATGTGAATTCCTTTCATATGTCATCAGTTTTTTTAATATATGGTTGCTGTTGCACAGTGGTATTCTTAATACTCAATTCCAGGAAGAACACGTAGAAGTTTTTCCTGCCCTCTTCAACAATTGAAGAAATACAACTTAGAAAGTTTCATTTTTCAATACTTTTCTGAAGTGTACATAGAACTAAAACAGGAATAGGGCAATTCAGATATTCAGTCTATAAGAAAAAAATGACGTGTGTGGAGACCCTGGGGGTTCAGTAAAGAGTTCCAGAGTAAAACGCCTAAAATGCGTTGTGTTGTTCGTTGTTCTTTTTTTCTTGGTCACGTATTTGACTCAGTATAATTCAAAACATTTATAATCTTGTATTACTGGGTTATTTTTGTCCAATCAGATGATAACACGACCAAAAACTTGGTGTGATGTGGTTTGTTTTTTTTTTTTTTTGTCGTGGTTCTTTTTCATCATAATAGTTCTTGTACATCAAACTAAAAAGCTGTTACTGAGAAAGAATGTAATGTTTCCTTAATCGCAATTCCTTTTCTGAAAAATCACTTTAAGATGAGGGACTTTTCCTGTTACTTAAATCATATGTCTTAGCATAAAACAGATCTTTTGACTGGAGACTTTATTTGATACCTTAATTTTTTTGGTCCTGTTAGTTCCCTTGTATACCTGTTGTCTCCACAGCCCATGTTTGGTTAGAATCAGCTTTGGTCAAATGAATATGAGAGACAAATACTAATTCTTCCATTGCATATGATCAATTTTCTCCACTTTCATAATTTTAAATGTTTAAATAATTCATATGTTCGTTTGTTTGTAACGTGATGAAGGCTTATATTGTTGCATCCTCCATACAATTTCCAGGGAATGAATTAAGACAGTTTATGCGCTTTACTGGTAGTGTTAGTAGAGATTAACATCCATCCTACAGGAAAGGATATTCAGAGGCATAGAGAGTTCTTAGGTACTCTTTCAAGGGAATTGAAGTTTAAAGAGCAGCCTGTTTAGCAGGTGGTCCTTTGAATGAAAAGATCATTGTATTACGTTGGTCTTGATACAAATAAAACAGAAACAAAACCTTTTGAGTCTTGTTTGTGGTCATATGGGTGCAAAAAAAACCGTATTTAGAGCTTGAGTTCAATTGATTTATCTCTCTTACAGTAGTGTGTAAGTGGCTCTTCTGTGGAATTTAGTGGCTTTCTGTCGTGGTTTAACCCCAGCTGGCAGCTAGAACCAGGCAGCCTCTCGCTCACTTCCCCCAGCTTGGATGGGGGAGAGTATCAGAAGAGTAGAAGTGAGGGGAAAAAAAACTCATGGGTTGAGACAAAGACAGTTTAATAGGTAAAGCAAAAGCCATGCACACAAGCAAAGCAAAACAAGGAATTCATTCACTGCTTCCCATCGGCAGGCAGGTGTTCAGCCATCTCCAGGAAAGCTGGGCTTCATCAAGCGTAACGGTTACTTGAGAGACAAACGCCGTCACTCTGAACGTCACCCCCTTTCTTTCTTCCCCCAGCTTTTATATACTGAGCATGACATATCGCATGGAATATTCCTTTGGTCAGTTGAGGTCAGCTGTCCTGGCTGTGTCCTGTCCCAAGCTCTTGTGCTCCCCCAGCCTGCTCACTGGTGGGGCGGTGTGAGGAGCAGAAAATGCCTTGAGACCTTAGCAACAACTGAAAACACCAGGGCGCTATCAAAAATATTTCTCATCCCAAATCCAAAATGTAGCACTATACCAGCTGCTAATAAAAAAGTTAGCTCTATCCCAGCTGAAACAATGATGCTTTTGGAAGGTTTTCTGTTAGGTTAGTTTGTTTTTTAATTGCACTTAGTGAGAAGACCTCTTTCCTCCTTGCTATTAAGAAAACAGATCCGTTGATATTACCTAGTGATGAAGGATACCATTTTTCTGGATGTTAGATAGGAGGGAAAGGAACTAAGGAGTGGAAAGGCAGAGTTGGGAATCAAAGACAGGAGAATGTCTTGGAGCGTTTATAAGGAAGGAGGAGGCTTGGCTAGTAGGTACGCCCGAGGAGTGGGTGAGCAGACTTGTGTAACTGGTTCAGTGAGATACTATCTTCTTAAGGCTTCTGTAAATATAAACTAGTGTTTGTTTGCAGCTTAGTGTCCTTGGCCCTGTCATCTGTTGTCGTGGTTTGGGCCAGATTGGCCCAATCTGGTAGAACGACAGATGCTCTCTCTCTCCTGCTCCGCTTGGGAGGCAAGAAAGAGAGAGAAAAAGAGAGACTTAAGAGTTTAGAAGGAACTAAACTACTTTAATGAAATATTGATAATAAAATAATTTTAAAAAAAAATGAAATCTATACAAAACCCTATCAAGCTCCCAGGATGATAATCATGTCACCAGCAGGTGCTGGGGAAGTCCCAGACTGGACTCAGTGGTGGACGGGAACTGGATTCAGGATCTGGATTCAGGATCGGGATCAAAGGCAGATGTAGAGACAGAGTCCTCCCAGGACGCCGGCCATTGAAGAAAGAAAACTGACCCTTTGATCCCTCAGCTTTTATACTGAGCATGAGGCAGATGGGGTGGAATACCCTTGTTGGCCAGTTTTGGGTCACCTGTCCTGTCCGCTCCTCCCCACAGGTGTGACCCCTCTACGCTTTTCCGCTTCCGACCCTCCAACGGGGCAAATAACAAAGTTGACTGGCCTTGGTTGTTATAGCAATAAGTATAAGCAAGAGCCTCTCTGCATCCCATTCCTCGGCATCAACTATAAACATGGGTCTTATCACTCTGGCAGTGAACAGTTTTCTGCACAACATGCTGTTAATTTCAGCAGTTAGAAGAGGCCTAGCTAAAAACTAAAGTTACTGAACAAAATGGGTCCTGTTTTACCTCAAACCAGGACATCTGTGTCCACCCACATCCCCCGCCTCCTCTGGTGAGTACCCAAGAATTACGAGAAAATGTTTTTTGACCTTGTGTGTCTACCCTCTTTTCAGAAGACTCTAGGGTTTGCTCTGAAGATGGGGTGGTGAACAGAGACAAAACCAAATACAGTCAGCTAGGAAAGTTTAGGAGAATGAGCTCCAATGGCTCTTTTGCTCAAGACTGGAATTTTACATGTTATACTTACAGTCAACTAATAGAGACATGTAAACTAAGCACTAGCAAATTCAAATATGTTGCTCCTGGGGATCCCAAAGTCTGTGATGTGGGCGAGACACACCCTAGGATGTCCATTTAAGGATGATACAGGTAACAAATTCTTTAATCAGTGACAGAGTAGCTTTTATGCTAAGGTATTTTTATATTACTGTAACTATACTGAAAGTGAGCTTGAGGAGTAGCGATGTTTTTTGTGAGGAAGATGTGACCTTTTTGATCTCCTGAGACAAGACAACATGAAGTTTTCCTTCATTTACCCAAGAGAATGCCTTCAGTTGTAATTTATTTGGAGAGGGGTAAAAATTCAGAAATTGCTGAAATAGAGCAAGCCTTGTCCAAAATTGCATCCTTGTTGCCAAGGAGAAACTTGTCTCAAGGCTCCCAATTATCCTTTTCAAGGGCGCTTTGGGTAGTCTCATAAATTATGTGTTTTGTTCATTTGATTTTTGTGCAAGAACTGCATACTTGTAAATTATTTTTCTTTCCCCTCAACAGTAAAAGCAATAAAGAAGCAGTAAAGAGGAGCCTTTTGCTTCTGCCCATACATGAATTTTCTTTCTGTGAATGACGTTTTAGAATTAGGAGTTAACTGTAGTGTGTATTGTCTCATTAAGTATTTTGTGGTCAGTTCTAAGTATCTCATGGAATTATTAACTGCTGTGGCCATTCAGCCTCTTCCTTTGGTGCAGAATGTCTTGTTAGATTGTGAATGTTAATGATCTCTTAATGGAGTGAAGGGATTTCCAGCTAAGTTAATAATTTTAGGAGTTCTTAGCTCTGATGGAAAACTTGCATAAATACAATTTTTTCACCTGAGTATGTGATCTGGTTTGGGTATGTAGGATTCTGCACGTATAAAAGTATTGTCCACTCTATGCAGTTAGTTTGTGTAACTGCACCTGAATTTTTGCATGAACTAGCATAGTAGCTAGTAACTGCTAGCTTCATCTTTTGATCTCTGAAAAATAGATTTGTAATTTTCAGCAGCCATACCTAGATTATTTTTTTTTAATTCAAAAATCTTATTTTCTGAACGCATAATTTAAAAGGGTTGAACACATTGCTGCCAATCTCTGTGAGTATAAAAACAAACTAAACCCAAAATCTGGATTAACTCTCTGAGTTTGCTGTGGAGAGTGGAAATCTGCAAATATCAGTTCATATTTATGCTTAAAACTGTTAATTGATACCTGAAATTCAGCTTTTTACTTTTATTGCTTAATTACTGAAATTATTTATTTAGTATGTGTCCTCAGGGAGGGAGTCAGCAGGGTACAAAAGGTGATCAGTTTTTGAGCTCTACTCACCGAATAACTTCATCACATTTTGAGTTGTTGGAAGGAGACAGCATTCAGAGAAAACTGCGAAAGCATTGTGCATTCTCTGTTTCCCTGTGTTCCTTAGGATTCATTTTCCCATGGTAAAGTTTGAATACATGCATCAATATTACTGTACTTCTTGTTCTGGGTTTCTTTTGATTTGTGGAAAACTGTCATCTCTCAGCTGCTAACTTTCTTGCCTCCTTAATGTTTGTTAATTGTGCAGGCCAACGATACTGCATTGTTTTCTTGATGACCTCCAAAATACCAGTAACATTTAAATTGATATTATTGATCGTAATTTTTTTTTGTCATGAAGATAAATAGGATGTTTCATACCTCCTAGATTTCCGTAATCTCAGATGGTTCTACTTTTTTTTCTTGGCTCATAATTTTAAGTGACTCCTCCCACTTTCTCCCCGGTGCACCCACAGTGTACCAAAGCACCCGAGGCATAGATGTTAGACTACAAAAACATTGCTAGGCTATCTATCTGTAAAGTTCTAATTAGAGATGCATTTTACATCTTCAAAGAGTTCTCTGATAGTCTAATTGAATCAGTAGTTTGTATTACTTACAAATCTGAATGATGTAAACTCACTATTAACATAGAAAGACTTTTTTCCTGTCACGTAGTGGCAGTTAAATGTATGAATCAGGGATCAGGCCTGATGGTTTAAAGGCTTACTAGCGATAATTCTTGAATGTCTGTATCATGCAGTGGAATGAAGTCTGCAATAGCTGTCCTCAGTAATACTCATGCACGCCTGTAACTTGCCACATGATGACAGAGATGGAGCTTATTAGCTTGGGCAAAGCACTGTGAGAATGAATGTAGTGCTTCCTACCCAAGCTGATTCATGCAGTGTCAAATATATATGGCGTGAGGTATTATGGAAAAGGTAGAAGTATCAGATAAGATTAATAACTAAAGTACTTCTGTGGTTTGTCTGTAAAGTCTTTTTTCTGTTAAATGTAGCCTACATAAATAACAGGATATGGGCTCCAAGTTACTGTATATTTTGAGTTTGACATGCCTCAAATCACGTGGAGTATCAGAGTGGATGGCTGGAATGGTAGTGCTATTTGACAATGTGATTTGTCTGTTTGATAAATACTTTGGTTTTTCACCTCAGCTACTGTTTGTAACCCTGTCTGAGCAAGGGAAGGTTTGTAGCATGAACCTGCTTTGACTCTGATTTTGATGTGCTGCACAAATGCTTCTGCAAGGATCCTTGCAGAGAGATGTTATGTACTAATGTAGAATACATCACTCCCGTGAGCAAAACAAGTTTGAGTGGTAAAAGTGCATTTTTTTCTCAGTAGAAGCCTGTTCTACATTGTCAAGTTCCTAAAAGATGTCAGAGAGCTAAGTAGTTCATTTTGACTGTCACCCGCTTTCTGAATCCAAAACTTGTTTGCAGATTTATCACAGTACATAAGATGTCTTCTCTGTGCAGATTATGTAGTTGCTGGGCTATGCGTAGAGCGCTATATATGTATACATCCAGAGGTTATGTAAGCATGTGTGCGTTTTCTACTTGTACAACAGGGTATCAAAAACCAGCAGAACTAAATTAGCAATCTGCCCATTTTTGATATGCTGACTGATAGACTGAAATTTTCACTTGTCTGTTCTTGTTTCTGTGAAGGATTGTAATAGTGATGTGCAACACTGAAGAGAGTCATGGTTCAGTTTCCTGTATTAAAAGTGCAGTCTTGTTTTGGCTTAAACCAGTGCAGAAATTGTTAGTGTTGGCAGGGTCAGTGACCTGTAACCTAGTCCTCCAGGGTACTGTGGCCCTTTGCTATGTGCCAGTTCCTTTAGGCCAGATCCTTTGACTGATGCCGCTGTCAGGAGTGAAATCCTGATGCTGTTATTTTCAGTAGGGCCTCAGTGGGCCAAGGACTCAGTTGCCAAGTATCATACAAGAAAAAGGGCTTTGATATATGGACAGCTTTTATATTTATTTTTGCCTTCAAAGGGTGACTAACTTCATATACTTTCATAGTGCTCTTCCCTTTTTTTCCTGTTTTGGGGGTTTTTTTCTTAGTGAGAGGGGGGAAAAAAGCGAGGATCAGAATACTGAACGTTCAACATGTATGAAGTGAATAAATTACGGTTTTTGACGTTTTGCTTCATACTATAACAAACATGGTACTTGAATGTGTTGTCTACAAAATAAAATACTGAGAGTACTTGGTTTACTTGACCTTTATTTCCATTTATTTAAAGAAAAATGACAAAAATGGCATACGTATTAAAGATTTTACTAGTTAACACGATGTGATGTTTATTCTTACACTGTTTTGTTTTTCCCCACCAGCATCAGAATTAATAAATTAGAAGGCTTTAATAATTTAAAGTGATACATATATTCATATGTCTTTATGCTTTCTCAGTTCATATGTATAGTTCCCGTTAATTAGAATCTTAAGATCTCTGTACGTGCATCAAGGAAATAATATACCCTGGAAGATAAATCTCTAGCATAGCTGAAGATGGGGAAAAAATGAACTTCTAAGTCTTACGCAGTGAGTGAACTCCTCTTCCTGCTTGTTTCGTCAGGTCGATAAACAGAAAAGCTTTCTTACTGTGCAGGCATTGAGCAGATGTTATCTTGGATAAAATTCTTCTCACTTTAGAATCCTGCATATAGAGTTTTAATGTGTCATGGTTAAGTTTATTCAAGAACAGGATATACAAATCCTCTTCTTTCTTTTTTTTTCTACTACTTCTTTCTTCCCTGCAAAAAACCAAGCAAAATCCAGGCCTTCTGGAAGGAGATACTGTAGAAGATAAATAATTTGTATTTTATAAGCAGAATCATATGGCATTCTGAGTAGGGGTAGGAAAGTGCTTGTACAATCTGTGCCTTTTTGTCTCTGCCAACAAATTTTTAAAAGCTGTTCTGCTATTGAGGATGTGAATTGTATGTTAGAAAAGCAGTTTAGATCTCTGAAGCTCTGTGGTTATCATTGTAACGCAGTGAAAGAAAATGCCAGTGCAGATCTTAAATGTGAACTCTGGGTTCTTACGGAAAACTTAGGACATCTTTGGTGTTCTTAGTTCTCTACATGATTATTTTTTTTCTTTTTAAATATTTACACTGCACTTTATTGAGGAGAGGCAACTATACAGCTTGTTAACTATCTAGACCAGGCACACCTGTTGCCTATTCTAAAAGAAAGACCATCTTGTTTTAACAAGATACGATGAGCAGGAGGTCTGTATGGAAATGGTAAAAATCCAAGTGTTGGAAAAAGTTGTTAATAGCATCGGTGTCACGCAAATGGAAGATACATATCTCCCTCCTCTCAAAATTAGGTCTAATAATTATTCATGCAGGTTACATGGCATTGTTGCAGATAGCCTTTGTATTTTTTGAGCCAGATAATAGATCTAAAAAATGATTTTTTGGGGCAGTGTCAGATTCCCCATGTGCAATCTTGCTGTGTAGGGTGGTCTGCCAGCCAGGATTTGAGGGTAGAACTAAAACTTCCTGCTTTCTTTCCCACCACTGCTCTAAATGCATTTATACTTTGGAAAAGTTAGTAATTGGCTTCTGATTCAGCTGATGAGCTGGATACCAGTAGTTGGACATTGAAAATATTCATCGTATTGCAAATAGCTGTGTCCGTGGCACAATTTTGAGTCTGCTGCTTGCTGCTACTGACGAGCTGCTTAAGAAACACCACGCAGGACTGTTGCTCCACACATGCTGCAACAGGTTGCTACAGTTCGTACAGGTGTGCACGTGACCAAACACATTTTGAGCCCTGTAACAGGATATTTTCTCATTTGGAAGAGTTTGCAGTTGAATAGGTGAGACAGAAACCAGGTAAGAGGGAGAGAGGGGAAAAATGTAGTTTAGGTTTAAGATACAGAATTGCCAGCTCTTTCATTGTTGCCTGCGTGTCATTGTTTTCATGCTTGTGTGGGACCCTTCTGTTGTAATGTGTTGTCGTAAATGAGTTTGCAGTGCTGAATGATAGGGTTAAAAAACTAGTGTGCTTACTCTTGTATTTATTCATGTCACATTTAATTTATTAGGATATACTTACGAATGTAGCACATCATGATTCACACTACTTATGAAGGTAATCCTTCCCTGCCTTCCACCCACGAGTTCCTTCTCCAAAACCAGTTACCCAAAAACCCCACCCATCAAGTTTTGGAAGGTGGCATTTTCTGGTAATGAAAACTGTGGTAGTTTTCATTAAATATTTTTGCTACAGGGCTATGATAAACATGAGATGGTTACCCAGTTGCTTACAACTGACTGCCATCCTGGGATTCGTTATTATTTTAATAGGCTACTTGGAATTACTCAAAAAAACCCTTTTGCATTATTTTAGAAATATTTTTTATTATTGGAGAGTAGGTGTGGCATATTAGTTCTTAATGGTTGTGCAGTGTAGTTATTTTTGTTCTGTGACCTCCTTTAGAAGAATAATGATGAGGTAATGTGGGAGGGAGGATCACCTGGAAAACTGCATAATAAAACTGGATAACCCCTTAGAGGCCGTGTGTGTCTGCTATCCAATAGGAATTAAAAGTACACCTGTTCCCTGTAAGCACAACCCATCAGTCTTTTTTTTCCTACCTGCAGAATTGCTCAGATTCACACTTTACATAGTAATATGCTATCTAAATGACTCAAACCATACAAATTGTGCTTTAGATTTCTAATCCTATCTGATAGTAACAGCAAATATCAAACTGATGTTACATATTCTAACAGCCATCTGAACATTGTACTAATAGACATAGTGTAAGTAAAGCTAATTATCAGCTTTGGTAAACACTTTCTCCGTCAAATTGACAGTGTAACTGTGCATAGTCTAGCTCACAAAGTTGATTAAACTGCTTTACTATAGCACTAGGGGCTTAAATATCACCACTAAGTTAGTACAACACAACCTGTGGCAAGAAGCCTCATGCAGATGGGCAAATTGGCCAGCTGCTCACCTAAGAGAGCTCTTCATTCCCAGTCTGAATAGAGTTGTTCAGATGGTTAGACTTAATGTTTATCTTTTGTACTCATGTACCCTCTCCCTCAAAAGCCTGTATCTGTAATTCTTACTGCTGTAGCATCTAACTACCAAATGCGCCCTTGATGCTTTCGGCACAACCAGCTAAGCTTAAAAGAGACTTAGCACAGCCGTCTTTCCTTTGGTGTGTGGTAAACTTGCTGCTGTTCAGCATTCTCGGCTTTTTATCTGTAGATTTTAAAATATGTTGGTGATACCTATAATGCATGTAGTTTTTGAGCTGAGTATAGAAGAAAAATATATACAAGAAAGGAAAAAAGTTTAGAAACTATTCTGACAGTAAGGCTTAGTGGCATTCTTTGAACTGAAATTTACACTCATGTTGTAGAATTTTAAAGGTATTTTAACAAACTTAGTGAAACTGCTGTAACTCCACAAATTGTGTTAGTGATTTAAATCTCTCCATCTAAGCTTGCGTAAGCCGGATGCAGCTAAGCTGAGATGTGGTTTCAAAATTGGAAGCAATTAAGTTTGAGAGGTAGGAAGTTAATGTACCTCAGTTTTTGGTTACACCGCTGATCTGATTCAGCATTGGTCCATGCTGCTGTTGAAAGGAGTGGTCTTGGTTTTCCCCATTGTGTCTTCCCAGTTAAAGTCCCTTATTGCTGCTTTTTTCTTTTGTGCGAGCACTGGCATTTTTGGTAGGCACACCAGGCCAAGGAATTGGAATTGATCTGGATTAAGGGACAACTAGGTGAACAAAAAAACCTATTTGCATGGTCTGAGTCAGAGGGTGGTGGTTAAGGGTTCATACTGTGTGTGGAGTCCCACACGGATCTCTACGGGGACCTGTCTTTATCAGTGACCTGGAGCAGGCGATGTGGTGCACTGTCATCATGTTCACAGGTGACAAGACAGTGCAGGGGGGTGACCAGGTGATACGCTTGAGGGAAAGGCTGGTCATCAGGGATTCCTAGAAAGCAGGAGGAATGGGGTATCAGGAACCTGAAGATACTCAGCAGGGACAAAAGCCAAGTCTTGCACCTGGGAAGGAGGAGACCCTTGGCAGGGAATACAGGCTGAGAACAGGGGCTTGCAGGAGCAGCTCTGCAGGAAAGGCCCTGGGGATGCTGGCAGACAGCGAGGCCCTGGCAACAAAGTTGGCCAGCAGCATCCTGAACTGCATCACCAGGCGCATAGCCAGTAGATTAAGGCAAGTAATTATCCCCCTGATTATTCAGCACTCATTGCATCTCATCTAGGTATTGCGTCCAGTTTTAGGCCCCTGATACAGGAAAGTTGCTGATAAATTGGAGCAAGTTTAGCAGAGGCCACTGTGTGGGCACTTGCCCCGCTAGGAGAGGCTGAGGGAATTGAGCCTGTTCAGCTTGGAGAAAAGGTGGACTCCCAGTGCCTGTGAGGAGGTTATAGAAAAGATGGAGTTGGGCTCTTCGTAGTGACTAAATTGAAACAGGAGTGATTCAGATCAGATATAAGGAAAAGCTTTTTCACCATGATTGGGTTGCTGGAGAGATTACATGGTCTCTGTCCTCAGAGGTTTTCAAGACCCGACTGAATAAAATGCTTAGTAACCTGGGCTGACCTTGCAGCTGAGTCTACTTTGAGGAGGAGTTTTTATTGGAGACCTCATGAGGCCCCCTTCCAGCCTGAACTGCTCTATGTTTCCATGGTTCTGTGATCCAGCCAACCTCTAGCTGAAAATAACAGTCAGGGGTTTGGTGGCAATAGAGGGAGAACTTTCTTCTTCCTTTGAAGATTTACTCCCTCTCCTTGAAGACAGCCTTCAGTGTTTAAACTAATCTCTCTTACTTTCTGTTGCAGTAGATGAGAGGAGCACATGGTGGGTTATTTTGACTTAGTTAAGGAAGAGTAATATGTTAGAGGAATTTAACTTGTTGGTTAGCTGGTGTTTATCCATAGAGTGATTTGAGTCACATTTAAACCTTTAAGTGTCTTTCAGAATTTATTTTAGCTATTTTTAAACCACTTTCTATTAAATGGGTGTATTGTGTTTCTAGAGACTTGCCCTCAGTTTATTTTGATTTAGTTGTACAAACAAGCAGTTCTTCCTAGTGGCAAGCTTGAGTCATCACATTACTTAAGAAAGATGCTGTATATGAAGTCTAGGTGTCATGGACAGTTGTCTCTTATTCTCACGCTCACTAAGAACAGCACCATATTCTACCAGTGAATCCCACAAATTAAATCGAAGAGGGGAAAAAAAAAAAGTTTATCACATTTTTAAAAGTAGTAATACATATGTAAAATGAGTCAGGATTATGGTTTCTTCCCAGTATCCTCCATTGCTTGCTTGTCAGTTAAGTCTTACTTACATCAGAGGGAAAAAGGGAAAGGGTGAGTCTGCAGTGCTGCCACTGAAGGTATCACTCTGGTTTTTGGGATCAAAGTGAGTATTTACAATTGCTGATTAGAAAGCCCATGTACAATAAATAGACTTAAAGCTTTAAAAGCTCACTGAAGATGCCTGCTTTTGCTCTCCGGGATTTTTCCTTTAAATAATGAAATATTTATTGTAAACCGGGAAAAGTACTACAAACCAGCATTATCTTAAACTTCACCCAAGGCCTAAAGGGGATTGTGTAACTTTCAAAAATTGGTTGCGTTCATCTCTGTAGTTATACCTAAGACTTTCAACATATTTTTAAGCTGAAAAATTTTAAATTGAATTTTGTTTTCTCTCTGATCTTGGAATGATGAGGGCTGTGTATGTCATCACCATATTTCTCCATTAAAATATTTGCTCACTCAGCCATTGCTTTATTTCTCTTCCTGAGTGCTGAAAGTGTGCTTAGCTTAGTGCAACTTTATGATTTCCTATAGGTACCTTCCATTTCACTCTTTTTGACAGGAATAACCTCTCCTTGGATAGCAAATTAAATTCCACATATGTTGCTAATCTGAGTCAAAGAGGTGAAGAGATCTCTAAAAGTACTGGAAGTTCTTCATCACTTCTCTTCTAGTAGGTGTTAAGGCCTGATCTGTGCAAAAACCTGGTTTGAAAGCAGCTATCTAGAGGTTTGTTGAGATGCAGAATTCTTTGTATTGCCATCAAGCGAATTGGTTTTCTATTTGTATTTGCCATCAAGCAAACTTAGTTTTCTCACCTCTTCGTGATATCCAGTTTTTTGTTCTTAAGTACAGCTTTGTGTTACTGCAGGGGCAA
The DNA here is from genome assembly GCA_008921705.1 of Burhinus oedicnemus. Classification (NCBI taxonomy): domain Eukaryota; kingdom Metazoa; phylum Chordata; class Aves; order Charadriiformes; family Burhinidae; genus Burhinus; species Burhinus oedicnemus. The sequence continues at coordinate 4,076,368 of VFFE01007199.1, read as the reverse complement.
GCTGTTACTTGTATTTATAAGAACGAATAGTACTGTTAACATTGTTTTTATATTGTAACACTGAAGAAAAAAATTGTAAAATTATCCTGGTGATAAATTATGTTGCGTTAAGAGGGGAACTGTTCTGTGTCTGGCCATGGTTTGCTCTACTTAATGGAGTTTGTCAGATCATCATGAGTAAAACATACATGTTTCATTTTTAAAAATACAATAGAAGAAGTTAGGTTGTTTCATGTCTAGGTTTGGAGTGTTTTAGGAGGTGTGTAAGAGATTTAATTTCAGCTTCAGGTTCTTGGATCAACACTTGCTTGGCTTATGTAAGACTAGTACAATAAATATGAGTAAAATTTTGGCATTTTTAAAATTATTTTTTAAATTTAAATTCTTACACTGAGGAAGCTATTAAGATACTTGAGCATAGGTGTCTAGAGCTGTTTTAAACTCTCTGGAATATCATCTCTGGCTCCCTGCAGGCACTTTGAAATGGCACATATTCTTCTGTGTTTTGTGCCCTATCTGCAGTCAGTTTTGTATACGTCAATCTAAAATGGCCCCAGACACCTCTGTTTGGATGCCTAAATTGCTTTCCAATGGACTCCTTTGTGTCAGCTGTTTTCAGATAGTTATAACATGAGATTACCTTGCTTGGATATTTTTCAGGAAGGGGAGAGGAAGTAAATAGCCAACTGATAACTTTGGACGTGTAGAATAGTACAAGCAGTACATTTATTTAAAAAAAAAAAAAAAAAAAAAAAAAAAAAAAAAAAAAAAAAAAAACAAACCAAAAAAACCCACCCCAAAAACAACACCCCAAACCAATAAAGTAACCACTGGCACGTCTTGGTATTTTAAGAAGAAATATTAACACATGAACTTTGAAATACAAATGTAGCTTGTAATGGTGACTTACTGTAATAAACAGTTGTAGCTTAATTGCTTGAAACAATTAATTTTAACATTAATTTATAGGGTTTTTTCTGTAATTACTTGCTTAATTAAAAAAGTGCTTTGCCTTTGCACAGAGGTTTTTTTTTTAAGCTTTATTTATTGCTAGTATTATAGATGCCAGAATAATTCTGAACTGAGTTGTGGTCTGACATGAACATGTGTCAGATGAGGCTGTGGGTTGTCAGGTGAGACTGGAGGGAGTCTTGTTTGCATTTTTCTTTTTCTTGTTCTGTCTCCCCACAAAATATTCCAAAAAAAGGAAGGTGACTGGGGACGGGAGTATCTACAGCAAGATAGAATTAAAGCGGATGGAATTGGGCTTGAAGGAGTTGGTTATATCAAAGTGTATTGTTTTATCAGTTTTGTCGAAAGAACTATTAGAAATGGAATGAGGTACACACAGGCATGATTAAAAAAATCAAATAATAATGTGTTGCATTTGGAGAGAACTGGTTGCCACGAGGATGCAGGCAGGCTTCATTTTAAGATAGTGTCTGTAGGTTGTTTCTAAAAATGGTTATTGTTGGAAGAGTGGATTGGGTGATCTGTTGTTAGGTGGTTACGTGAAATACTACCTAATATTGATGTTTCGTTGTTTAATTTCTGAGATGTATTTTGTAAAGCACACGTGGTTTTGCAGCTGATGAATAATTTAGCAGGTAGAACATGGACAAATCTCTGAGAAGTTATTAAAGTGTCTGTATTTTTACATACAATATTCACAGAGACTTTTTGTCCTTTCTGGGAAGCTAGAAGAATAGATGCAAGTTCTGCATGTCCCAAGGATCCCCTAGGAAGGCAGATTTCAGCCATGGAGATCCCAGGGTAGCCATTTTGGAGAGCCTGTCGTCGTACAACACGTTAGCAACCACTGTGAACGTTGCTCTTTAACTCTGTGTGTGATGCTTTCTAATATCTGCTTTTATTTCTTCTTTTATGTTCTCAGTTTGCAGTTGGTTTAAATTCTTAAAAGGGAATTATTTCCTTGGTTTTATCATATACAAGGTAATACTAGAAAATTTCAGATTATACTAACTATAAAAGAATTTTCAACTGAAAATATCCTCCAAAAAGAACTATAGAATTTATGATTTGCTGTTATAGATGCTATCTTCCAGATTAAATAGTGCTGTCTTGCTTAAAATATAAATAATTTTAAATGTTATTTAAATATGAAAATAAACTATTTGTTGTCAGTATCTAATAAGGAAGTATCTAATGGAAGGCAGTAGGCTTTTTCAGTTTTCTTAGATTGCAGTTTGGCAGTCTTAGACTGCAATTGTGTTTAGTAAATTTCTGTTCATAGAAAGTATGCTTTTCCCCGGACTTCTGTAAAAGTTTTATTAATACCTCAGCAACAGAAAATCTAAACCAGAAGTGGTCAGCAAGCAAGAGGCACCCCCAGAGAAAAAACAGATGGAAGAAGTTGAAAAAAGAATGAGTAATGTTGTCAGGATTGTTCTTACAGCTGTGTGAAAGACATCAACGCGTAGTACAGTAGAAGAGGATAGGGTTTTTTTTAAGAGGTTAAGTGGAAGGTATAAAATTCAAAATACTTAATATTCTGTCAAGTTACATAAACTGTAGTCTTTTTAAACTCATCTTTTCTTTGAAATACTAAGGGAGGTTGCTATGGGGTGGGGGGTTTGTCAAGTGAAATGGCTGCAATGGTGTTATGCAACAGAGTTAATTTCGACCTACGCTCTGCTTCTCTGCAGAAGAAGTTGAAGAAGAGTCTGAAACTACAATTGAGGTTGATTTGACTGATAAACAGAAACATCAGTTGAAGCACAGAGAGCTCTTCCTTTCTCGCCAGTATGAGTCCCTTCCGGCAACACATATCAGGTAAGAAAAAGTAAATATCATTTATCTGTGTGTTCTGTTGAGGTGGATTGCCTGCCAGTAGCCCACCTGCTTGAACACTTCAGCCTTTTATCTTGCAAAAGGATGTGATTGATCACAGCCGAGTTGTGCTACATTGTGCCATGAGCTGCTTTGGAAATGACATTGGTTTTTCCTTCTGTTACTTCACATTTGAGCAAGGGACAAGAGTCTCAGAGCTCTGGCTTGCCAGGTAGAGCATCAGTTGATAATGTGGTCTAAAGTCAGTCTGTTCTCACTTTGCAAGAGGTTGTTTTTTTTTTTTTTTTCCCCTCAATTATTCTTCTACTGGCCAGAGGAACTTTGGCCGTTTTGTCTGCCCAGGGAAACCGCAGATGGATTTGGAAAGGACACAGTGACTCAGTGGTCAGATCTGCAATGTAGGGCTGCACGCAGTTAAAAATAAAATTACCCCAACTCACTTAAGTAAATGTGAAGAAGTCATGACTGAGTTGGGCTAAATGTTGCAAAAGCATTTCAAGAATTGTTTTAAATTGCCCTAATGCTAATGTAGGAAGAGGCTTGCTAAAGCTCAGAAAGGGTTTGTTGTTTTTTTTTTTTCCTGTAAATAAGTACTCATGTCATATCCTATTTAGCATGCAAGCAAATTCTTTTTGTGTTGGATGGGGAATGATGTACCTAGAAATGGAAAAGAAAGAGCACAGTGACAAGTGGGATGTAGTGAGTGTAAAACAAGGGCTCTTACATTGCTTTCTGAAGGAATTTTCGTTTTCTCGTTATATCCAGCTCCCCTCAGCTGTTTCAGACCATAAATGATGAGAAGCTACCAAAAAAAAAAAGTGTATATACCAAAAAAAAAAAGTGTATATGCTCCAATAGGAGAAACACTTTGTGAGTGCATGTATATTTTCTCTCTCATTGGAACACGTGTGGCTTATCTTTCTCACTGCCAACACAAAAAGTGGAAGTTGGAGATTTTTGTATTAATTTCCTGTGCTTGATTCAGCTACTTGTTCTCTGACTTTGAGAAAGTCATTTAACTGTCAGATTCTGCTTCTCCAGCTACAGCATAGAGATAATAATCCTGCACAGTTTCTTTTACTTACTTTGACATTTAGATATTCAAATAATGTATTCTCTTTGTAGAGAGAAGATTACATAGAAGTAGTACTGTAAATGTCTTCTCACCTCACAACTCAGGAGCAAATACAATAGAGGTTCTCCAGTACATACTTCACAAAGAAGCCAGAAAAACACGTGAATTCATAGTACATGCAGCACAGCACAGTAGGCAAATGCAGAGTGATGACTCGCATCTACTTTTCAGAACAGATGAATGCTGTAGGGCTGTGCTGTCACGTGTTGCTAAGACCTTTACAGGACGAATTCTGGACCGAGCTTTATGTAGTGTAATGATATTTTAACAATCTTGACTCTATTTTAAAAAGAAACCAGAAGGAAAATACAATGCAAAGTATTCCATATTTAGCTTTTAACTTATTAATGTTCAGATTCTGTGACTTTTATTAATTAGCTTGTCCTGTAAAAGAGGATAGAAATGTTGTGAAGGTGGTACTCCTCCAACTTCCTCCCGTCAGTGCTCCTGAATATCCACAGCCTCTCTGGGTGTCTGTTTCAGTGTTTAACCACCGTCATGGTGAAAATTTTTTCCCTGTTATCTAATTGGGATTTTCCTTGTTGAAACTTACTGTCTGCTGCCTCTTGTCCTATCGCTCTGAAAGCAGCCTGGCTCCATCGTACTTATATATCTTTTCATTAGGTAACTGAAGACAGCAGTAGGATTTCTCCTTTTAGTTGTCATACCTTAAGAGTGAAAAAATCCAGTTTAGTATCATCTGCAGACTTGCTGAAAGGGTATTCAGTTAACTTGTTGAGATTGTTAGTAAAGATGTTAAACTTCTGGCCCCGGTATCAGCACTGGGGGGATGCCTGCAGTAACCAGCTGGACTTCATACCGCTCACTACAACCTTTACAGCTTGGTAGTCTGGCTAGTTTTTTTTCCAACCTTATTGTCTACTTACCTAGTTCCATATGTTACTAAGGTTAAAGGACACTATGGAACACACTGCAGGCCTTGCTAAAGTCAGGGTAGACAACATTCACTGCTGTCACTGGTCTACCAAGCCAGTCATCTCCATATAGAAAGCTAGCAGATACTCACGCAATAAAAGTTGGAGTAGCTCTTCTGTGGGCCTCTGCTCTTACCACCTGCAGTTTTAGCCCATGGATAGGAACAATTGGATTTACAGGAGAAAATAAATGGTACAATGGAATAGAGTGGAGGATGGAGATGAGTTCTCTCAAGAGTAAGAATACAAAAGCTCAGTCACTTTGGGAGGAAGAAGAGAAAGCTAAAAGTGATTTTAAGAGAATGGAGAAGGCTGAACCATCTATAGTTGCTTTTGGTAGCTACAGATCTTGAAGTTTTACTGACATCTTCAGCCAAGAAAAGAAGCTTTTAGTTGCCTTTCTGCTTGTAATTTAAGAGAATAAAATAATTGTACATGGTGTGGTATGTTTCTATTTAATTTTTACCAATATACTTTTACTGCTTTTGTTTTGTCTTTCTTCTTTTCTTAACTTTACTCTTATGTTGGTTTTTTTTAACTGAATGGCAGAGGAAATTACAGCCCCCCCCCCCCCCCGTGACTGAGATTACTTTTATTCTAATTCACAATTGCAAATACAGTATTGTCTCACTTATACACGTGGTTCCACTACTTTATCGTTGAGATGCCTTGCAGTTATTTTAGCAGGTTAGATTTCTTTGATGTGCAAGTCTAATTCTGAAGCTCTTTGGTCTGTAATGTTGAGATTCAGATAATTCTGATGTAGTTGGTTTGCTTTTGAATTACTGAAATACAGTTTCATTCCTTATTCTCATACTTTTTATGTTGTTATATACATTATATATAACTCTGCTGAGATATAATTTGTTTTGTTATAAATACTAGGATTTTTTAGACTTCATCTGGTTTCCCCTTTGCATTAGGTGTCACTATGCCATTTTAGTAGCTTTAGGAAGTGGTATAAGTTTTGGCACAAAAAAAAAAGATTTAGAAAAGAATTAGAAGGGGGTAGTATAGTAGTAATTAAACATGACAGTGCTGCCTTGTGGACACAGTGTTCTTGCAATGGAATGTATTTGAGAAGATACAATTGCCTAGCTCAGTGCAGCACCATTTTGGAGTGATGGAATGTGGTACAGTACAAGCTGATGTACAACTTTGGGTCTCAAAAACATAGCTTGTTACCTTAGTGCCTACTTGTCAAGTTACAAGTGAAACTATTCCCTCCCTTATCCTCTCAAATGTGTAAGGTTGATAGCACCCCTCCCATGAAATTTCTCCTTCCTTCCCAATCCCTGCATTTTACAGATGCAGTTTTGCCAGGCACTGTAATCCCCAGATGTCCTTGTAACAGAGTTATACTGCCAGCCAGGCTCGCCGAGTGCTTTCGTTCATTAGCGTCACACAGTAAACACACCCAGAATTCGTGCAGTTGTCTTCTGTAAGCAATGCCAGTCCCAGAGAGGGGTTGAGTTGAGCTGAAGTGCTGTGTACTTTAACTTGGGTTTTCAGAGATTTGAGCATTACCAAGTACAGCATTTTGGAAAGGCATGAGAAGGCATAGGGGGGAAAAATGTTGAAAGTTGTTGTAAAGGTGAAATTGTTTGCCAGTGTTGTAAAATTCACCATCTGCAAATGGTTATCTTGTTGGAGAGATGCACTGGTTTATCTGACTTGGGATTTAAATTTATTTTTCATTCTTAAAGTCCCAAGAGTTAATAGGTGATAAGCATGTTTAGATTGCTGTATAAGATTGCATTAACTTCTCAGATCACTTGTAATTGCTTTTAAATTTAATACTTCATATGAGTTGTGTAGAAGAATTTATCCATCAGGGTTCATCTTGCCATTTCATTATCTTTGCGTATTTTTGTTTGCTGATAATTGTGTTGCAGTCTTGGGGTTGTGGGTTTTTGTGTTTTATTACTACTATTTTATTTTAAGTGTTTGGAAAGCATACATAAGCCAGGCATTCTCAGATGTTGTAATAAAATCAGGTGTGAATCTTTTGGGCTGCTCTATAATGTAATAACACCCCCCACCCCACCCCGCCTTTAAAATGCGAACAAAAATCCCCGAACTCATTTATGAAAAGTAAAAAGAGGCTTGTATGTAGAATTTGACTAAATTCAAAACTGAGAATGGAGAAAAGTTTCAAAGAATGGTGGCCGTTTGTGAAGGGGAAGGCAGATTTCAAATATATAATTATATCTGGTTGCTATCATGTTGGTGATTTAGTTGGTTGTGTGGGTTTTTGTTAGGGTTAAGGAATAAACCACTACTTTGTCAAAGTTCTTTCTTAGTTGCAGCAGGGTGAAAAATAGTTATCTTGAGCAAATAAAAATGAAATTTGCTAAATCACTTCTTACCAGAAGGATTGTTGAACAGTTAAAGTTTGAATACAAGTTTTTAAGAGTTCTTCCCTGAGACAAAAGAGCAATATGGGATTGTCATGACCTCTTCAGTTGCTCTTTTACCTGATTCAGGCCGCACAATTTTGTGCAATGGCTGTTGATGTGATCCAACTGTTTATGCTTGAATTAAATTGTATATTTCATAAGACATCCATGCTTGGTTGAAAAATTTCCAAGTGATGGATAATTTACCATTTTCTTTATAGTTTTATCAGTTGCTGATTAGGTGTGTTTGTACCACTCTACTTTTTTTCTAAATGCAGGGATTCTGATCACATAGGTTTTGTTGGGTTTTTTTGGTTTTGTTTTTTTTTTTTTCCTCCTGAGACTGTTTTCACAGAGTACTTTTTGCGTTTCTTGGGCACAATTTCAAGATGCTGAAGTTCTTGCTGAGCTTGATTTCTGGACTCAACATGGCCGTGTATGATACTTGTGTAGTATGTGCATGTTTGTCTTTATGGAAATTATTTAAATAACACTAATAAATCTACAACGTAATCTTTAATGGGGCATATTTATTTAATCTGTCATTCAATAAACTAAATGTTTCTTGTATTTCTTAGAGGATTCTATTTGTTGCTTGGCATAGGCAGCAAATTCAAGCTTTCTATATACCTGTGGCCTTAATTCAGAAAAACTTTCTAAACTCTGATTCTGAAATCTTCAGTTCTTTTCAACTTATGAGTTCTTCTTATACATACCCTTTATTTAAAAAACAAACAAACCAACCCCAAACTATTTTAAGATGCTCTTGGCTTGTTTTATTGCTTCCGTTCCCACACAGAAAGGACTTCATGAGCCTTTTAAAGATTGTGATTGCATAATATAATTTTTAAAAGCTGATCAGTATGATTGGGGAGAAGGTGAATGTTTTTTGCAGAATGCCTGTGCATGTGTGACATTAGAGAGCTTCCAAAATAGTCTGATCATGAGAAGGGTTCTTTAATTTTTATCAGAAAATTTGGAGCCTCTGCATATTTTTGCATGTAAGCATACAAAAAAGTATACTTAAACTTCTAAAGTATCAAGCTATAAGAATCTTGGTTTCCCTCAGTTCTGAAATTGTTCCCTGTAGTAGTTTAATACATTTCTACTCTGTTTTTTTTCTCTGTGTATTTGATATCATTCTGATCAGTAATGTAGTCCAGAACGCAGCGTCTTATTTTTTTTAGTCTGGTGTTTTTTGTTTTTCTTTGTTTGGTGGTTGTTTTTTATTTTTTAGAGTTTTTTTTTGTTATCGTTAAATTATCCTCTAGCTCCTGAGTAGATTAAAATAACTTTGGTTGGTAACACTTTGTAGATGTATTAGGAAAAGTAGTATAGGTATGTGCAGTTTACAAAAACATGTAGTGCTTACGAACTGCCTGTGAGAGTGTGGTGCCTTTTAGATGCATAATAAATGACTCAGTTTTATGATACAGATTTCTTTGTGCTGTGCTTTCTTCTTCATGATCTCATCAGGACTCACTAATACTGCTACTTCAAACAACTAAGGTGTAGAGAAGTACTTTTTTCTGAATGTGTGATTCTTTCATTTAAAACAGACCAAATGGTCTGAAGCTCAAGACAGATAGGGCAGGTCATTTTACAGAAGTAATGTTGTGACTTTATAAGGCATGGCACCTTAGGATTTAGTGATACTACCTCAGAATTTGTAGTTTTGGCATTCTTGGCAAGCTAAAGTTTCTGGCAAATGGGAGAGTTGTATGTACGCTTTTATATACCTTGTGTGTGTATACGAGATACAAATTTTACCTAGTTTCTAAAAGCTTACTTTGAGCCTTATAAGCCTGATTTACTTTCTGGCATAAATCAGACTGGATAAGGAGTGAATCTAGTTTGCATAGGCATGTGCTTACCTGATGATTTGGATGGTTAAGAAAGGAATTCTTCCTTTCTGGATTGAGTTTATTTAGAGCAAAGAGACTTTAGAAGCATGTCTGATATTTTTTTTTTATTTTTTATTTTTCTTCTTTTCCAATAGAATTCAGAGAATTCTTACATGACTTAAGATGAAAATTCAATCTAGACTGGAATCTTGTTTTCAGATGTGGTCAATAGCCAGTACTAGTAACAGTATAAGAAAAAGTGTATTTATCAGTGAAAGGTTGCCACTTAAAGACCTGAAAATCAGTACGTATTTCCCTGTAGTGACATAATTACAAAGTAGGAGTCTTTCGTATGGTGCAAAACTTTTAAGTTCAGTTTCATAAAGTGATGTGCATTGCTTCTGTGCTGGGCGACCTTGTAATGTCACGCTGAAAAATCATTCCTAACCAGCCCCCTGTGTTTTTGTTCAATACATGTGCATTGCTGTGCTAAAAGGTAATAATTTTTTTACTTTTTAGCATGAATTAATCCCTAGAGGAAAAATATCAGTGACTTGAGTTTCCTACAATAGTTTATAGAAAGCTTGTATATGGTTATGGTTATTTTGAGATATCAAAACATGTAGTTTTACTGTGCCCAGACCAAGCAAAGATTTCTCTGTCTCTGCGGCACTCAGTGCATTGTTCTTCCTACTTGGTGTTTTCTTGCAGACCCTTCTCAGCTACACAATACAAGATTCAGTCAATAATGTAGACTGGAACAGTATTAGTGTAAATCCAGTTTTAAGTGATAATGTATTAAAGCTTGTTTCAAATGTGTGTACGTTCATAGATCCATGCATTTACCTCTTAACGTTTTCTGGAACTATTAAGGTAAGATCTTCTGGTAGAGTTGTTGAATGCTTTGGCTCTTCAGCTAACAACGTAGCAGTTTAAACATATAAACTGCATAAATTGTTACTGAATGCGGTGTCTCCTTTAATTTTGTCTTTTGTAAATTTGTTTCACATTGAGAATGCTTTTTCCTGTTTAGATTGTGACTAGATAACAGTAGTGAGAACTGTATAAAAGTTGGAACCTTAAGAATATGCAAAAAAATTTGAACGTTATCTACAAATTACTTTTAAACCCGTGTCAGTTATGCATGATTGCTCCAAGAAACTGCCTTTAAATCTTACCAATTTAGAGTGCTCAAAATCAGCATTCCAGCTCTAATTAAGATGAACACTGAATTTTTTGAGTAAAAGCCACACGCAGCATAAAAAGCCTGGGCCATCCATATGATCTATGCATATGTTTAGATGCCAGCTATTTACTGGTTCATTTAGATGTACATAAATCAATTTACTGTGCATTCTGTTTTTAATTTGTATTTGATCAAGAGTGTGTTAATCGGGTAATAACAAGTTTATTGATCTGTCTTTTGGCCACAGATGCACAATCTTGTACTGTTTGGGAGATTGGTATCGTTTTGTTGGAGACGCAAATCCCAGTAGTATTCACCTATCAAATGTTTTTTGTTGTGGGTTTGTTTTTTTTTTTTCCTCGTGTTTGAGGCAGCTCTCTAAATGAGCAGAGCCAAACTCCAGCCAATTAAATGTGAGTCAATACAATGAAGATCTTTCTTCTGTCAATTCTGGATATTGACTGAATATTTTAGAAGTCAGTTCCAGTCAGGGGTCTGTTGCAGATTTAAATCACTATGATGACGCTTTTATTTTCTTGTTTTTAGTGTTGTGCAGTAGCTTGCTCTCCAGTTGTAAATATCTTTGCAATCTGAAGAACTTGAAATTTGCTATAAAGACTTTGGTACACATCTGTCGGCATCATTCTGTGCCCCTTAAACTGTGTTTAAGAGTAAAATACACAAGTACTTTTTGTATTGGCTTCCCATAACTGGGGAATCGATTTAATGTAATTAGCAGAAGCTCTTTGGACTCCACAGTTCCTAGTCTGTGGTTTGGTGATCATCATTGCAATTTAGACTGCTTGTAAGGGATCAAGACTTGGCTCAAAGTGGTTGTTTGATTGGAAATCTTCAAAACACTTTCCCATTTAAGACAGTTCAGGAAAAAACTTTTTTATTTAAGGTAGCCCTCTCCTCCTCTACTCAATATCTCTACCTTTTTTCACCTTCTTTCCCTTTATGCCTAATATGGGAAATACTACTCTCGAGTTCTGCCCCTGCACAAAAACTTTCTACCCCTCTTCATTATGCACCTCCTTTTTAGTTTAGTCTCTGGTTGTCATTAAAGTAACAGCGTATGTTAAATCACAAGCATAGTATTTCCTAATATTCTCTCCTGTTACTTTATTCTCAGACTGTCTAGCTAGTGACTCGCACTTCTGCATTCTGAATCTCTGCTGAGAGACCAGTGTTTCTTGATGAAGATCAGCAAGAGATAATTGGTATATCTGTACAGAATTACCCAACATCATTCCACCATATTGAGGAGGGCAATTAATAGTTGTTAGTAGCAGAATTTCAAAGTCTGTGGGGTCATGCCTGCATATATTATTTTCTTTCTTGAACTTGTATCTGAATTACAAATGCATATGAAGTTTCACTGACTTGGTAGGAACCCAGAGCAGTGATTTCTGACAGTTCTTAGACTGCATCAGTCTCGCTCAAACTACATCTGTTTTACAAAAGGAAACTTAGATGGCATGGTACCATACCCATGAGGTTGCCATTTCCACTCCTATGGTTTGTCCTGGTTAACAGGCACTGTATTCTGTTTCTTTTGTCATTTATTCCTGTAATTTTTGTTTGCATACCTCCTGTCCCAAGAAATCCTTATTAAAATAAGATTTATATCTCACGGGCTGTCTTACTCATCTGGTGAAAACACAAAAAAACAGCCTCCAAGAACAGCAGAACAGGAATTGCAGTGCTTTCCACTGGTTTAAAAGTAGGGACTGTGCTGAAACAAACAAGGACTTTAAAAGATCAAAACAGTTGCTGTTGATTTCAGTTCATTTTGTTAGTTTTAAAAGACCAGTGTTTGCATAATTTTTTAAAATTTTGGTAAAGATTTGAAACTATCCTTTTGATTACTTTAAGAAAAAACTTAGTAAAGCACAATTAGCCAGACAGTACAAGCAAAAAGTCCAATTATTTTTTTTTCCCAGATATGCATATCCGTATTCTTCTGGAGAATTTAGTGTTTTGCTCTTGGTTGTTTAACCAGGCTATATTGAAATATTTTCATAACATTGTCTTGTATAATAGCCTTGGTCTGGCTTTTTTCGTACAGCTTAAATTCTTGCGCTGGTTATCATCATCTTGTCTTCATTGGAACAGGTTAGTAAGGGCGGTCTTACTGTACTTCTGTTCTAAATACTGATCGTTGTCATGGTCTTGTCTGAATTATGTTCCCACGTTTTTCATTCCTCCATTGGGTCTTGCTCAAACGTGGTGGTTTTTATCTTTACTTTCCAAGGCCTCTTGGGTCCTGTCTCTGGTTACTGTCTTTGAAATCTCCCCTTCAGGACTCTCATACCAGCTGACATCTCATATAGAGTGTTAATTTTCATGAGCTCCTTATTGAATTGTCCAAGACAGTCTTATCTGTGAGTGTCTCACAAAGCTGCCATTTATTTTCTAGTTCTTCCTTTTTATTCTCCTTTTCTTTGTTCCACATTAAAAAAAAACCAACTAAAACCAACCTCCCCCAACCCCCCCGAAAAATAGTTCCCTAAAACCAGGGCAGGGGGGGGAATCCTTATGTTCACTGCACTGAGACTTCTACCTACCATGATGAGTAGTATGTCTTGCCATTTCTTTATATAATCTTCATTAGTGTTTCTGTGCTTTACTGTTTCAGTTGTAGATGGTTGGCGTTTTGGCTGTGGGACTGTATGGTCCTGGCTTTCTGCTAGGGCTGTTAAAGAAATGCTTTTCTACAGTGTCATGAAGGTGTTTTTTCCAAAGTAGTATTTTAGAGTATTTTTCTGGAAAGCATTTGAGTCTCATTTCTATATTGTAACAGAACGACTTCACTGAGTACGGAAGTAGGTTGTTGGTGTGGAGAAATAGGTTGTCAGGCATCCCTTAGCTGATGGGTGTAAATGATCAAGAATTGTCAACCTACTGGTGGAGCCACCTGAAAGATACAAAAAAATTTACAAGCAGATGAGCTTCTAATGAATGGGAGTGAAGGAAGGTGTAACATGTGAAAACAGCTTTCACATAGTGCTTTAAAGAAAGAATAAAGTTACGAGTTGTAGCTCTGGTTCCTAGGACAGGGAAAGCAATTGAATCCTGAGTGGTTTATATGATAGAGGCTGGTAATACCATGAGTTATATATATAGGCAACCTTTCTTGTCTCCATTTACTTAAGACCTCTAAATTACTTTTTATTGCTGACTGATTTAATACTGCAAAAAGTTTTGTTTGTATTGTTGTCAGTTCACTGGAAGAACTTTTTATTTGTGATCAGTTTAAACACCTCTAAGTACCTCTAAGAGCAGAAGGGATTCTGAAGGCACAATTTAGTCTCGTCAGAGTTAAAGTGGAGACCTAAAAGTTTTGGTTGGGGTTTTTTTTGGAGGGGGGAATTGTTGGCTGGTTTTGTTTTTTTGTTGTTTGTGGCTATTTGTGCATTGCTGAGGTATCCAAAACTTCCCTCAACATTCATACAAGATAAATTTTGCCTAATTCTCTAGGAAGTAAAAATAATTTTTCTCTGTATTTTTAATTTGACAAAAAGGTCAAAACTGGATATGTAATCTTACCATCATTGAGCCCTTCTGATGCTATTTACTAGTAATTTATTCTGTTGATACCAGTTAAGGCAAGAACGCTGGTTCGTGGAGGAATATAACTTGAATCAGAGTTGGGTAAGAGAAAGAAGGTTTCATATCTGAATAAATACTAGACAACTCTTCAGTTTTTATTTTTTATCTTTCACAAAAGCTGGGTAACTCTTGGTAATTTTTACCTTGGTTTGGTTAGGTTTTGTGACACATTTCGGGCAGGAGACTCCATCAATAGAACAATGAAACTATGGCATTATACTCTACCAGTCTAAATAATACTCAGAACTTTCAGAAATCCTAGTATCTTTACAAAGATAGCATAATTTTATTTTGGCATGTAACTGATCTTAAATGCAGTGTATATTCTCCTCCACTTTACTTGTCTCTGCCCTATTTCTTTCCTCTGTCTAGGTTAGAATACTCAGATTTTACCCTGTTACATTGATTCTTTATTTGATATAGATCCATCTGTCCCAGTTATCTGAAATTGTTTAAAAACATTAATGAATGAAATTCGAGAATACTGTGAGGAGGCCAATATTTTATTTAAATCTGGAGAAGCTCTGGGTTTTTAGATGCATACCTTAGAGAAAGAACTCCAGGTCTTGTTGTAATGTGGGTTAAACCACATTAAATTTCTCTCCAGGCAGGGCTTTTTGATTATTAGTATTGGAAGAAAGGGTGTAAGGTGCAATGGTGGTTGGAGAATATTTAGGGACATATCACTGCAAATCCGTATTCACTTAGGTTATTTCCTAGGCATCCATGATTGAGAGATGCCAGAGGCAATATAAGCTAGATGCTTGATTCAACCCAGTAGACCATTTGCAGTAGGCTGAGAGGCTTTTCCTCTGATGGAAAAAAGAGAAAGAGGAGATACATAAATGGTAGGCTTTTGTGTGTTTGGTAAAGGTTCTAAATAATTTGTAATACATATTTCAGGTTTCTAGATTATAGAATCTGGCAACTGTAATACAGATAATTTTTTCTAATTTTGACTTTATGTTATTTACCTGTTTTCAAATGCTTTTTTTCATTTTAACGTGGTATCTACTACTGTATGTCTAGTATTGTCATTTTCTGAGACTCTAGTCCATGCATGTGAGATATCATATATGTGTATAAAATGTTACCTGTGTGTGACTCCAGCCGTTGGATGGTTAAAACGCTGTACACTGAAATGTAACATCAAATAAAAATTCAATCACTTAGAAGATGTGCTGGGGGGATTAATCTTATCTCTTAATGAAATAAAATGAAATTTATTAATTTACCAACAATAAGGTATAAGGTTAGTCAATAAAATACTCTTGCAGTCTCAATGACAGTGAAGGAATGCCTCTGCAATAATAGGAGTTAAGTAGGGGTAGGCTGTAGTGGAGAGAGAGCATAATAGAGGCGTATAGAATAGAAGCAAACTGGAAGATAAAGTCCTGTTTAACCTTTAACAGTAAAAAAAAAAAAAAAAAAAAAAA
>VFFE01007199.1:3910170-4059096 GCA_008921705.1 Burhinus oedicnemus | reverse complement strand
TTTTTTTTTTTTTTGTGGGATTAGCTTTATTTTTTTCTTCCTTGCATTGGTGTTATCGTTTTTCTATCCTTGAATAAAACATCCTCCAAAAATCTGATGTTTAGGCCAAACTTTGGATAATGCAGCATACCTTCACTCCTCTCCCTGGCCCTGTCCCATGGGTGAATTGGATAACTTCATATTTCTTTGTAATTTTTAAATTGAAAAGAATGTTTACTTTTTAAAAGACTAAAAGGTTTATTAAAATCAAAATACATAATAAAGTATTAGAGCCAACTGTTTTTCCACTTTGAGATATATTGAATCATAAATCATTTACACAGTTACAGTAAACAAATATAAACAAAGTTTAAATCTAGTTCAAAATGCCTAAGCCTTGTTTATCTATACTGCTTTTGTTTGTAGTGGTTTAGCTAAATCGCTTAGATTATACATTTAGTGAAGACTGTAACTTTGGAGAAAGACCAGATTTCTTTCACCAGTCTCTTATGATTTCTGTTGTGAGCATCTTTGGGAGTAAGACTATGATCAAAGTTGTCGGATTTGAATGATATTATGATTGTATGTAACCCTTTGTTCTCCCCTCAGTGCTCCAGTAGACTCTTGAAGATTTTGAGAGTCTTTTTATTTGCTCATATTACACTGGAGAACAGGAGACTATATTCTACAGCATTGACTTAACTTCTGGCTAGTAGGATGCTAAAGAAGGTCCTTTCTCTAACAACACATTCTCCAGTGACTTATTCTGTGAATATAGCAGTTTTTTTATTTTCAAATCTGTTTCCACTGTGGGGTAACGCTCTGCTCCTCTGGACAAAACAAGAATAAAAAGGTTTGTCTTGGAGAACAAAAGCCCACATTTGGACAGAGTATCTTGTTTCAAGCATCCCTACTGTACAGTCCAGGAGCAAGGTACCTGGTTCTCTGCATGTGATGGCCAGAAGCTGCTGTCTGGTGCATCCACCTACTGTATTTGATCCGCAACTTAGAAAATATATGACTATTAAGTTCAAAATACAAAACAAAAAACCCCAAGCAAACAACAAAAAACCCTTATACATACAGTTTTGCTTTGGGTGAGCCACTATTATCATTGTTACTTGGTTAAAAATACATGCTTCTATAAATTGTTCTGAATATGATTAAATTGCTGTCACCTTTAACTAAAGGATTTTATTTAGTCCTGTTTTGTGTACAGGGAAATATAAGTATGAGGAAGGTCACGGAAATCGCTCCAAGGCAAATCAGTTTAGATACCTGGTAGACTTTTATGAAATATTGATCCTTCCTTATCTCACAACTTGACCTATTTAAAACCAAATGTTTCTGAATTCTGGCTTTTCAACCAGTATTTCTCAGCAGTAGAACAACTGATGCAGTGACAAGTTGTGGTCCATGGTTGACTAAAAAGCAGAAAATGAGAGAGAGAAAAGTACCAGCATAGTATTAGGGATATAGTTCATGAAGTAGGATAATGCTTAATAATGGGAGTAACTGGGAAAAAGAAGATTATTTTGCTCTTCAGGATTTCTTTTAATGCATTAAAAACTTGTTAATGTTCATATTGTACAATTGTTCTGTAACTTTTCCTATAGATGCTTCATTTTGTGGTAGTTCTTCTTTTAGGTCTCTCAGGAAGCATGTGAACCTTTTGAGTTTTGTCCAGTTATCACAAATGCAGAGAAGTAATTTAATTTCTCTGCTAACAGTAACTTGAATTTCTCTTGTTTGCTCCCTTTTTAAACATCACATTGCCGAGGTTTTAGATCCTTAGGTAGTTTATAGACCTTTTGGCTCTATTGCTTGTCTGAGAAGACTTCAGTCATTTGAATGCCCTCTGAAATTTGAACAATGTTGTAGCAAATAGGATGAAAGAAGAGTGACAAGACTAAAAAAGTAATAATTAACCCTACATCTGGTAGCGTGTCTCAATCACAAGGACAGTTTTCTTCCTCTGTGGCTTGATATTTGACTTTAATTTTGTTCTAGCTGAAGGGAGAATTCTGGCATATGAAGGTACTTTTATTCATATATTTCATAAATGTATGAAACTTTGAGGGGGATGAAGGGGTTGAGGGGAGCAGCTCTGTGGGAAAGGCCCTGGGGTGCTGGCAGAGGATATAAGCCATCAGTGTGCCCTGGTGGCGAAGGAGGCCAACAGCATTCTGTCTGGGCTGTGTCACCTGACACATTGCTAGTAGATCAAGGAAAGTGATCATCCCCCTTTACTGAGCACTCATTAGATCACATCTAGATACTGCATCCAGGTTTGGGTCCCCCAGTATGAGAGAGTTATTAATAAACTGAAGTAAGTTCAGTGGAGACCATCACACATGTTGGGGCTAGAGCACTTGCCCTGCAAGGGAAGGAATTGAGCCTGTTCGACTTGGAGAAGGGGTGGCTTCAAGGGGGAGACTGACAGCAGGGACTGAGGGGAGGTTGTCGAGAAGACAGACAAGTTCTTGACAGTGGTGTACAGTGGGAGGATGAGCTAAAACAGACATAACTTGAAATGGTCAGAACGGCCATGAACAGAATTATTTTTTTTTCCCCATGAGGATGGTCATGTGGTGGAGCAAGTACCTCGGGATGTTGTGTCATCTTTGTCCTCAAAGGTTTTCGAGACCCAAGTGGATAGAGCTCTGCTCTGGCCTGCTTTGGGGAGGAGGTTGGGCTACAGACCTCCTGAGATCCCTCCCAATTTGAACCGATACTACTATGGTACTCCAGCTTAACAAGCTACTGAGGAGATTTAGCCCACAGTCTTCTGCCTTTTATCCTGGAGAAGTGCTGCTTTATTCCTCTCTACAGAGAGGAATAGTTGGGACTGCAAGTTTAACTCTTATTAAACAAGCACGTGAGTGAACAGTCGTTTAATCAATACACCTTTGCTTCAAAGATGATCTTGGGCCAAATCTTCTGTTCTTACCTACAGTCATTTTTCATTAAGAGAAGCTACAAGAGAAACCTCAAACTTAGTCACCTTCCCTCTAGTGATGATGCTGGGTAGTAGATAACTTTTTGGATGTGTTCAGTCATTGCCATTAGCATGCTCAGTTTCAGCTGACTTTTCCATAAAGGCTTGAGACAATATGTTGAGCTTTTAGCAAATCTCAGTCTAAAAATAAAAGGAACACCCAAAGATTAGGAAGTGCAAACACTAATGTTAAGCTAACAGCAGTAATACCTACCAAAAAGTCTTCAGTATAACTAGATTATAATATTGCAATATAAGAAAAAGTATAATATATGCATAGTGTGATTCAGTTAACAGAGAAACTACTAACCTTTAAAAATTTGAGGTTCTGTCTTTTGTAAAAACATGGGGTAATTTCTGAGATTTAGCACAAAACCACCAGCTAGAAAGTAGATTGTAGAGTGAGTTAAACTCTGAACTTTCTCTGCCTGTCTTAAGTTGTTCAGGTGGTTGAAGGGTGTCTTTGGGCACGCAAAGAATCCCGGCCTATGTTATCCTGGGCAGCATCACAGTGGTAGCTGCTTGCAACTATTGGTGCGCATGTGCTTATCTGAGCAGTGCAAAGTGTCTGGTAAGAATGATTTACTGCTAATTAATTGCCTGTGTATAGTGGCAGCTTCTGTCAGCTCATCCGGCTCTGCTCGTAGTGCCTGCTGTATGGATGCTGAGTGTGGAGCAAGTCATGTGGAGCTAGAGGTCACTGGGCAAAACAGGGGCATGTCAGTGGGAAACATGATGATGGAGGCATGAAGGGTTAGGGTTGATTTGCAGTTGGTGAGAAATGAGATTTTAGTCTCTGTACAAAGATATGAGGAAGGAGACAAGCATCAAGAGGTTGACAGGTGTGGTAGGGCATGATTAGGTTTAAAGGTTTATCTAGAGAACTGGCTGCTAGTATTGAGTACTGCTAGTCCTAACTGAGTGCTGCTACCAGTAATGGCAAACTGTTTGCAAATCCCTGTTTTAATTAGCCTGGAGGCTTGATCTTAGAGTCTCTGTTACAGGGATGTCTGTGTACTGCTGCATGGAATTTTTCTTATGCTAATGTCCCTTCTCAGCTGCAGTCCTCTTCCTAGCCCAGTTCTGCTTATCTGCTGTATGTAGGTTTAAAAGGAGACCACTGTGTTGTGGGGAATTCTTTTTGGAGCAGCAGTCTGACACAATTAGGTACTCTCTGGCCATTTAAAGCAGTACAGAGAGTTTGGAGTTGTCAGGGAAGAGGACTAACCCCTTACTAAGACATAGAGAGGAAGAGAAATTAGAGTCTCTGAAATGGAAGAAGAATTAGCCTGTAGGAAAGATACTCTGTTCAAAGCTTTTTTTTTTTTTTTTTCTTTTTAATAAATAAAATTGTAAGCTATATTCAAGGTACCTATATAAAACCCCAGAGTCCATCTTGCACATCTGAAGATATACAGAGATCACCTAGAAATAGTACTTGCTGTGCAGTCGATTCCATTTCTTGAAGGCAAGGCATTTTAAAATTAATAGAGATCAAATAGTTGAGCACTTACTAGGAAGAAGGGGAGCAGTTGGGGAAATTTAAACTGTAAATTTTGGGTGATGTTCAGAGAACTTGTATCCAAGACTTCTAAAACTTTTCTCTGTTTTGCAAAAGAAAAAAATAATTTCTTCAGAGGTATTTCCTAATGTCGTCTTTGGTTTTTTACTTCTTACTGCAACTCAGCTGTAAGAGCATGTTG
Source organism: Burhinus oedicnemus (assembly GCA_008921705.1). Classification (NCBI taxonomy): domain Eukaryota; kingdom Metazoa; phylum Chordata; class Aves; order Charadriiformes; family Burhinidae; genus Burhinus; species Burhinus oedicnemus. Next base: position 4,054,416 of record VFFE01007199.1, on the reverse strand, counting down.
TTTTTAATAGACCAGACGTTTCAGATAGAAACTATTAAACTCAGAGTTCAAGCCTGTTAATGCCTGGGAATAATGGAATTCCAGAATTTTAAATTTAAAAATTGTTACACCTAAAGAGATAAATAAGAATCTCATCTACATACTGTTTGGATTTTTAATGTTATGAAATAACAGGATGCTTAGACTCAGTGTATTGTATTTTCTGGTTCTTTAAATGCTTCCCATATACACTAAAATTTTGTTTTCGTTTAATAAATTAAAAATATGCTTTAGAATAGTGGAACCCAGCTGTATCTCATGAGGAGGGATCTGTTTTGTTACTTCATGGTACCTAATACTCCTTTTTTTATCGGAAGAACCGCCGCTGAATTTGAAAATCACTAATACTAGCCAGAGACCTGCAGGAGTTGTTTGAATGGTGCAGCTGACTCTCTGCTCAGAAGTCTGTGTGCTGGATTGTATCTGTTAGTGTTGATGTAGTTGCAATGATTTCATTCTGTTGTGAGAATATTAAAAATCAAGCAATATGAAATATTTTTAAAATTTCTGTAGTCTAATATTTAAGTATTTAAAAATTGGAGAGTCATGCGGTTGTTAGACTCTGAAGACAGTAATGTGAAAGCTAAGAAATGTCTGACAGGATAAACAAATATTGTGTCTGTGTCCTATCAATTTTCAGAAAATACGGTCTGTAATTTGTGCGAACTGATCAGTCTTATGACAATTGCTGTATGTGAGAACTGGACACATTAATACAATAGCCAGTTCTTAGAAAATGAAATTTCAGAAAATATTGCCTCTATTTTCTTGAGTTTAGTATTTCACAAATAGTGTATGTCTAGCGTTTCAGTTTTAACTGGCTTTAAGAAACCATGAGGGCTGATTATTTTGAGGACATGTGGTCCTGAAGTAATGTTTCCTTTGTGAATGAACCAAATTGCAATTACAAGGCCAAATCAGTGGATTTAGTTTAAACCCAGTTGCTTAGGTAGTCATCAAAGAAAGAATTGCTTCTCCTGTGCACGCAGAAGGTGACAACTGCAGCAGCTTTAGGCTCTTTGATGAGCAGTATGTTGCCATGTGAGGAAAAGATTTTCATGGAAAAAGCTGTCAACTATAAAGTACTTTTTTGGATGGAGTGGAGGAACTTGTTTGTGTAGTAGCTTGCACACCTCTTGTTCTACATAGAGCAATTTGCGTGTCCACAGTCTGTTGTGTAAAACCAGATTTCCTGTCAGTTCAAGATGACCTTGCTGGGATTTAGACAGCAAAAAGCAAAGCTCAAATTCTGGTACCAGAACTATCTTCAGGAGCAAGTATAAAAGGCAACTTTTATGCCTAACTTGCATTTGCTTCAAGAAGATGCCTAGGAACCTTGTAGGAATCTGTTCCACCAAGTTCAGTGTGAAATGCACTGAAGCTTCAGAGTTGTTGGAAAATGTAGTAAGTTAGCAGCAAAATAAATGATCATTTCAAGATATCAGTCAGAATATGCCAGAAACAGAGAGATCTTTGAGGGTGATTGGTTCAACTAAAAGATGATGGCTTTCTATTTTAATGAAGTTTTTGGAAGGAACGTGTGGAGCAAAAGATACAACAAGCAGATTCAGGAGTTCCGACTTGGTGGAAATTGGAATAGAATGCGAGACAGAAGAGGTGTGATTGTGCTAACCCAGTAAGAGTTACCATTACAGTCAGAGCAGAAGAATGTTGCCTAGACTTGATTCATCTCAGGTGAAGATGGATATCTAAAATAGGTCAGAGGATGTTTAAGGTTAGGTGAGATGAATCTCGACGAAGGTAATACACCAGAATAAAACTCCTGTTTATGTGTACTCAAATACATTTCTTTCCTTAAATGGAGTTTCTGTTGGTTGCACTTTTTGACTTTGAGTTAACATGAGAAGTTTTACTATAATACTTCTAAAAGAAGGAGGTGTTTCTTGAGGGTTAGCAAATTTAAATATGGTAGTCACTTGTCTGATTTGCAGATTATTTTTTTTTCTTGTTATTAAGCTCAGTGGAGTAAGTTTTTTTTATAATTAACTGTCAAATGTATAATCACAAATAGTAAAGTACTGTTTACTATGTTGTTCATGTCAAATTTTAGTATGATTATAATAGCCTTTGCATCAGGCTTACCAGTCTCTCCACTAGAGAGATGAGTTGGTGATTTATGTGCTGGGCAATTAAATGCATGTTTATAGACTGTTGTTGGTTTTATTATAATTAAACAAAGAAAGCACAGGTAAATGGCCTCTGTGGCTGTTTTCGGTAAAGGCTTCATTTGCTTCTGCCTAACCTTGCAGATGCAAGGGAAGTCTGTAGTTTAGGGTTGTAGCCACATATACTGCAGAGACTCAGTTATTTGGAAGCTTTGCATTATAAAACATATTGGTTTAGGAAGTCTTTTCAGTAATGTTGTTTAAAAATATTTGTGGCCTTTTGGTACTATTCGTTGAGGTTTTAAGTGCATGTATAATTTTGATCAAACAAGCAGTTACATGGATTAAGTTGGTATTTTGCTTATATATGTATAATGCAGTATTCCTATATAATGTCATAATGGAAATTTCTGAGCTTCAGTTCTCAGATCATTCACATCTTCTATATTAACAGTCAAATGCTAAATTAGAAGAATTGGAAATTGTGTTGTTTAGCAATTACACCTTATAAAAACTGTTCAACAGTTGAGTTGAGTTATTCAGGTGGTTCTGTTTGGGGATTATTGGAGTGTTTTGGTTTGTTTTCTTCCCCCCCGCCCCTGACCCGATTTGTAAAAGCAGGTCTACTTTTCTTTAGTTTGCTTTGTACTTTATGAGAAGTCAGTTGGAGTTTTAGTCTTCGTAACAAGAGAGCCATGATTTCCTGCTGTCTTCAGCTTCTTGAGGAGACTTAGGCATGGTCTGTTGCAGTAGAACGTTGCGCATGATTGCTGTCAGAAAGATTTCTTTATTAATAATAGCTGTAGAGCCTTAGCTGAGATTGTTTGAATACTAAATGAGTTCTGTCGCATAGACAGTCTTATGAAGGGTACAGTTATTTATTGTATGCTGTGTATGTGCTTATTATCCCAAATAATGTATCACAGTGAGTGCTCAAATTGCCTTTCAAGCAGCAATATCTTAGGGTTTAATTGACTTTGCTGGTTTTTTTCTACCTCAGGAACTTTGCCTAAATGGGCTTATTGTAAGTTCACATTTTTGTTTCCTTTGCTCTTTTACTGTAAGTCTGATTTTTCTTCTCCAGTTTATTCTGTAGAAGATGAAAAACAAATACCAAATGCAGATGAAATGTGGTTTTTACACTTGAATAAGTTAAAACACACTTAAACCTAAACAAAAAGTTCTTCTCTAAATTATGTTTTGTTTAAATTTATGCAAATGAATAGCCCTATTTATCTTAAGAACACTGCGGTCAAAGGAAATTTGCATGTTCATAACATTTGGTTTCTGTAAAAAAAAAAAAAATTGCAGGACTAGAGATTTCGTTTTAATTTAGTGTTTTGTTTGTTTTTGGTTTTTTGGGTTTTTTTGTTTGTTTGTTTTTTAAGAATACAATGTCTGTGCATTGCGGTGTCCTTCTTTCCAAAACAAGAATTTTCAATATTGTTAATACTCATATGTAGCATGGTACTGTTACTATTTATACACAGAATAATTTTCACTATGCTTTCCTGAAAACTGTATTACCTCGTGTGTTGTTATTTCAGGAATTGAGAAAAACTATTGCAATCTTTCTGTATTCAGATTGGAATAGGTGCTAGACCACTGTACAGTGTCTACCGACCGAAAAAATAATGTAAAATGGGGGTGAGGGGTGGGGAATCTTGGTGCAAGTCACATTGTACAGGTTTATTCACAGATATCAAAGGAGCACAAGAAGCCAATTCCAAAATAAAGCTCAATTTCAGGTATCTTTTCATTAGTTGACTACTTGTCCTTGCTCTTGAACTGAAGATGACCTTGTAGTTTTATGCAGTATATTAATTTAGGTCATTGCTTTTAGAATTGCTGTAAAAAGCTAAAATGGAAGGACTTTTTATTATTTAATTTCTGTAACAGTGGTGATTGTACCTAAATGTGATTTAATATAAATACTATAAAGTGAGGAATTGTATGATTTTAGGACATTATGCTTCCATGTTCTCTGATCTGTGGAAGTTCCTTTTTGCATACTGTTCTGCAGGGTTTTAGGAAAGAGGCAACCTTATTTGATCCTTTCTTCCAGCACTGGACATTCCCATAAGCCAGTCATTCTTGATGCAGCATTATGGAAAAGTTTGTCATTACTGCGTGATTACAGTTTAGTTTATTCTGAGCCCAACTAATTCTTTCTGTTTATTTCTAGGAATTTAGAACATGATGAATTAAAAGCTCTTTTGAGTGCTTTATGATGTCTTGTCTTTTGGTCATCAGTGGCTGATTTATAAGCACCGCAACACTGAGCTCTGAGAGAGCTCTAAGGTCGTTGGAGTTGGAGGCAGTTTTCATTCAAAAGGGATTTTTCGAGTGAAGAATGACTTAATCCTTTTAATAGACTAGAGCTTTAGAGGGTAGGAGGCAATTGGACTATGCATGTTTTATTGGTTTGGAAGATCTTCAGTAGCAGTTTAAATTGCTGTAGACAGATAATGGGCTTGTATCACCTGGTATCTTTCATTTGTAGTCTCTATACATGTAGTCATTATATAGTCTATGTTTTTAATGTCTAGTCTTTATACATGCATTATGTTCATAAATTAAGTTTTTACCAGAAGATTTGTGTAAATATACAACTCATTATCTGAATGACTAATTGAAATCTTGAATATATGTCAGGTGAGCTGAGGGGGGGGGGGATTGTTCTGCAATTGAAAGGTAAACAAATAATTTTCGTTTTGCCTACACTTTTAAAATAATCTAAGCTTTCTCATATTAATCAGAGGAGTTATTTGCACATAATTCAGTTGTTTGGGTTTTTTTCCAGAATTGATTGTAAGTTTTTGAACTTTTTTTTTCTGGATGATTTTTGACTATCAGTACTGGTAAGAATCACAAATCATTAAAAAAAAAAATACTCCAAGAATTCTACATGTGCAGAGCTTTTATAGTGAGAAAGGTTGTGATATCTGTTAAGACCAACAATCAGCTGGCTATTTACCGTGAGTTCAGTTTATGCAGAGCTGAACTCATTAAGTGTCAGTAGAAAAAGTTGGTTCATCCATCTGAAAGATGTCTTTCCTCCTATACTTCATGTAAACCTGCTTTTCCCAGTGGCAATTAGTTTGACTTTTTGTAACCTGCTTTCTCAGTTAAACTGTGCATGCCCCCCATCAGTTGTTTGCTAAAAGCTGTGTGATGTATTGTGATAATTAACCTCTGTGTATGAATGTATAATTCGTTTTATACAGAATGAATCTGCCGAGTGCTTTAGAGGGGAACTAATGAACTTTTCATTTAAGGACACGGCTCACATTTTACTGTAGACAGACAGGCTTAATGTCTGGAACTTTGTTCATAGCTAGACAGTATAAGAAAATCCAATGTGATGCTATTTTTCTCATCTGTAAATGAGAGAAAACATTTGCAGACAAGCAGTCTAAATAGCAGCATGAGAAGGTGATTCATTAATTGAAGCCTCGTTTTCAGTGATTAGTTCCCTATTTTTACAATGTTATGTAGCACATGAAGCTATGTTCAAAAAGACATTTAGGATTACCTGCAGTTAGTATGCTGCCCAACAGTTCTGACAAAAACCTGCTAAATGCTGTATCTACTAAATCTGATCCCGTATTTCAATAATAGAAGTCTCATTGTGTTGCATGCTGAACTGGACTAAGGGAGGTTAAGAACTGACAAATATCTCTCTTCTACATCCTTGCAACGTGGCTAAGAGATACTCCTGTTTCACAGGTATAAAACAGAAGCACAAAGATGATGACAATGAACTTACTACTTGCATATGTGCCAAGCTTTAAGAATCTAAGCATCTACAAATGCCTTCATGTTTATGTCCTTAGGTATCTAGCGAGTCTGGGTAATTAACACATTGAGTCAAAACTCCTGGCTGATCTCAAGAGATTGTATCATGCCCTGAATGAATTTCCATAATAGAGGGAACTCTGTGGCACAAACTACTGGTTTGGTGTCCAACTGCTGTCCGTGGATATACGTCTGCCTTCTTAATGTGACCAAAAGATTGCAACTACAGATTTTCTGTCCCATGTGATTAAGGATCACATGGTACCTCTGTTTTGCATGTCATGAAAGATGGATTCAGTCAAAGCTGAGCACTGCAGGTGTTTAGTTTGGATTGGAGTGACTGCTGAATTATTTTTTGAAAAGGAGAATAAAAAGGTATTTTGAAAAATAATGCAAATTATGCAAAATACAAAATAAGACATTGTACCTGACAAGTGATGTCTCTAGAAACTGTCCTCCTGGCTGTTTTTCAGTTAGATAACTCATCAACTGTTTGTCACTGAAAGTAGAATTGGCATTGTTTCCCTGAAGGCCCTTTTTAAAAAATTTCAGCTTTTACAGATTTCATATTTCAGTTTCTTACAAGGATACAATATTGCAGCATTGTTATATATCTGTAAAATTAAGAGAATTGTGGTCTAAGAAAATGTTCATATTGCAAGTTATTTTCTTTTAGTTGGATATGTTATAAGAAGAACATGGAATCATGCTGAATCTAATCTACTAATTACCTTGGGGCTATTTGTCTGCAGGAAGTGATGTCTAAAAGACTAAGTAGATCTTTGATTTCTTGTAGTTCATCTTAACTGCATTCAGTTAAAAGTTGCATTTGGTTTACTTTTGTTTTGTAAAGTTTTTCTTCAAGTTGTTTTCTGAGGGGCAGATAATGCTTTCCTTTGTTTAAAATGACTAACAAATGCAGAACTTACTTTTTTCTTTAAAAAAAATAGATTAACTTTTTGCTTTTTATTAAAAGAGAACCATGAGAAGTAAGGCATTGAATTGTTGATGAGAAAAGCAGGCATATTTCTGGCCATCTACTAGAATTTTCCAGTAAAATTAATGTTCAGCATTAGATTCGCTAAAATAAAATTATAAGCAGCACTCAAAATAAATTGGATACACTGGTATGTCATACCAGCCATTCAAAAAAAATAGCCTAGCACTTCTCAGAAGCTGTAATTGGTGGTGGTGGAATGAGTATTATGACAACTTTGATACCTATTCAGTTTGAATGTCTTATAGTTCTGTCTCAAATTCAACAATATAAAAGATGACTGTAGAGATGTTAACCGAAGTTCTATCATAGTTTTAAAGGGATCTGCTATGTTAAAAATCCCGTAGTATAAGTATGATTAACTAAGGACAGACAGCTCAAGGAAAAGAGGGGTTTTTTTTATAATTACTATTTTGAAAGAAGACCTCTGGAAAGAAGACCTGTTTATCTTACGTTGTCCTCCTGTACTGATTCTTTCAGCACATTCAGAGGAGTAAACATAATTTTTATTCCTGAAATCAACTTTTCAAAGATTTCTACAGCACTGCTTGAGCGCCTTCGTGATTTCATCTGTTTAGGTTACTTTTCTTCCTGTTTAAGTGATAGTATCCTGTCATTTAAGTGGAAAATGAGGAATGAAGCATTTCTTGTAAGTGCAGTTTGACAGAGACCACATATCTTCTGGAAACCTCTCTGTCTGCTATTGTTGCAGTAATATTTAATATTGCAACTATTACGTTATATATGCTTAGAATATTTTGGGATGGATATTCCATTGATTGTATGCTATTTATGTCTACTGCCATTACAAAATATTGTTTGGCAATATTTCAGATTTACTTTTATCAACAGTTACAACAACATTTTGTAGTTGCAGTTGTTTGTTTACCTCTGAAGACGTGTAGTATTGCAATTTTTTTCATCTTTTTGCAAACTTGATTCAGGACAGTGACGTGTTTCGGTTGAATACTTGTTCTGTGAGAAGTATGCCCTGCTGAAGTAGTGGGTTTTGTCATGCTTCTACAATTCTGATCTCCAAGATATGATGTCCTGAAACAGTTAACTAACATTAAAGATATTTTAAAACTATATATTAACAGATTGAAGTGCTCAGAGCTTATTTATAAAATGTAGAACATCACCCACAATGTGTCTGTCACAGATGGAAAAAATGAATGTATTGACAAGTGTGTAATCCATCGAATAAGTTTATAGACCTAAAACCCTACCCAGGAGTGCCAGAAATTAACAGTTTGTTTCCAGTACTGGATGTGAATTATCTTAAACAGAAGCATAAGTCCCATTAGGCAGGCAATTCTTTATTGCCTGCATATCAGAAGAAAATAATTTACTTTGGTTTTCTGAGAATATGACTGTGAAATTTGTTCCTGAAACATTAGCCAGACAGCATGGTGCAGTTCTGGCTTGTGTATTTGGTAGGGATAAATATATACCACATTCTCATTTCCTTCTAGAATGAATGTGCTAGAGAAACTTGCCATAGATGATCAGATTTCAGAAAAGCCAGTGCTTGGCTTGCAGTCTGCTTCCAGACTCTTTAAGTGTACAGGTTATTTCATGTCTTGATGATAACTATGCGTGTTTAGACTGGCTGTTTTCATTAAGACCTAAGAAATAACACAGGCTAAAGTGATATGTGTGCTCAGAGAGGTACCTACGCAACCTAGACTTTCAAAGGAAATACAACAGCTGTATTTGAGAACAGGTTTTTGTTCTTGCAGTAGCTCATAAAAGTACTGGCATCTGACTAACCATGGGAGTTTTTCAGGTGTTCACTGAAGGAAGAACGTGCTCTTATTCTAAAATATCAAGGAAAGACAATGATGGTAACTTTGCTCTTGTCATCTGTTGTGGCCCCAAATATGTTGGCCACATCTGATAGGTAAATCTTCTCATACTAGTAGAACACGTGTTGCCTGTCTAATCAGCCTCTGTAGCCTTTCTTATTTTGCAGTACAAGTTACTGGTGTAGGAGTCAAGCCAAGATTTAGACTTCCCTATGAATGTGAATCTTTGTAGCATCTTCACACTTCACTGTTCTTCCAAGCAGTAAAATGCCATACTCTTTTGATAGAGAATACAGGGCAAATTATACAGGGTATTATCAAAATTCAGGGTATTATCAAAAAAACCCACCACCATTGTTTCAACCACATGCATGTACGCAAATTGCTCTGTTCAGACAAATGGAGTTGGGAAATCATGATGTAGTATATAGTAACTTTCTTGTGCTGTAGCCTTATACATTATTTTATAAGAGAATATAACTAGTCAACATACACAGCAATTTTAATACTGTGATTTGTGTTAACAATACAGATAATGTAGTGGCTGAGAGCAAGAGGTGAAAAAAATAAATGTAGTAACACTTTTTCATAATGATTTTTGTTTTGAGGGTATAGAATACAAATTGGGCAGAATTTAATTGCTAAATCTGGTTAAGTGTAAAATTACTTTAATATGGCTTAAGTGAAACAGTAACTTTGATATAGTTGAGAAGCAATTTATAGAAACCGCTGGTTACTTACGTTCTGGTTTCGAGTTCATAATCACATTTTCTTAAAACTTCTTTGATACTGCACCTCCTAAGAATGCCTCCTTAAATTGAAATGCTGATGTTAAGGGAAGATGTTTATTTTACTGATGCTGCATTATGGAATTTAAATGGATAACTGCTGATTGTTAAGTACTGTGTGTGTGTTTAAAAATGTACAATGTCTCTTTTAAACATAGTACGAGAAATACACAGAGAAAAACATTGTGAGTAATAAGTGTTTTGTCCCATCTACCTTTTGACAGGAGAATTAGATGACAGAGAACAGGCAAAGCTGGAAGTAAAAGTATGGGATCCAGATAGTCCCCTTACTGACCGTCAGATTGACCAGTTTTTAGTTGTAGCACGGTAAGATTAAAATCCTCTAATAAAAAAAATTCCTTTTCCTTTTCCTACTGACTATTTATTCCCCTATATCATGTTACTCAACTTGTTTGCCATTTTGTGAGCCCTTCTCTTTCCCACAGTTAGCTAAAACAGAAAATCAGACCATAATCTTCTGCATATTTATTGAAGCTACCAATACAGAAGAGAGAAAAAGAGAGTGAGTTTTGGAATAATGCTACACTGCCTGTATTTCAGGTTATAGTAGAATTTGATACTTAAATGTAGACATCAGCCTGTTTTCCCCTCAGAGTAAATGAAACAGGATTTCAGTGCTAATATTTCAGTCTTCTGTTACAGTACTTGGAATTTTGTAGTCTAATATAAAGTTAAGAGTAGAAATAAAGAAAATGTTAACAAATGAAATGGATGCAGAGCTTGCCCAATTTGCATATAAGCTGAATAATATGCAGTGCAGTTATTTTGTATGAATGTTGAAATAAAAGGTTTGAAGTGATGCATTTCATTAGTGAAAAAAATTTGGTCAGTTCAATTTTATAAATTAACATATGATTATGCAGATTTACGTGAGGAACATCAAAGCCCTTGGAATTCAGAAATACCTTTAAAAATAATTTCTCTTCCAAAAAAAACCCTCCAGCTTTCAAAACTGTGGACTTCTTACTGAAGGACATCTCTACACTGATAAGATACAGCATGTTTCACCTGTCCTGTAATTCATACTTACAAATATAGTACAGAGGTATTGTCCTAATGATGACAGAGAACTTTTAATCACAGATAATGTAGGGGTTTTATCCTGAATCACTCCATCTGCTGTATTTTCTGTAACCTGGTTGCAGAGCATAGTCTTCAGTTTCGTAGGCAAATAATCCTTTTACGTTGTTTTCCAGTTTCTGTTCTTTATTCTTTCTCCCTTTTGAACAAAGATTTCAGGAAGGAAATAAAGAGAAGTTGCTTTATATTTTCCAGCTTCTGTGTATGGTGAAACGGGTTGCCGGTTTGTTGTTTTACAGTTCAGTGCTGATCCACCTGAGTTTATTCTTTCTCCCCAACTTTGTAGCACTGTATCCTTTCTATACAGTAGTAAAAATTGCCTGCCGCTATTGAACTTCCAAGCAAGCCAGAAGGGGTATAGGTGTGAACATGCATCTGCTCAGAAGATCACAGTGCCTGGTGGATGCTCCATAGAACAGAACCCAGTAAACAGAACTACTACTGTCACCAGCAATATGGATATGTATGGGTAGACTGTTACGGGGAGTCTTAAAAATACCATCTGTGTGAAGATTACGCACATTTTTGAAGAGTTCATTCATTGCTTTCACATCCCTCCACTCCCCATTTTGCAGCCACGCTGGGGAGCTGAATTAGTATACTGTGAAGCTGATAATGTTCCCAGAGGAGTGTAAGCAGTCTACTGGGAAATGACAGAGAATAAATGATATTTTTAGAGAAGAATATTCTTCTCTCTTTGCCCCCTTACTTAAGACATCCTGTGTAATGCTGTGCCCTGGCCAAGATTGCATGTGTTTAGAAGTTGATAAATTTCAGTAAAAAAGGTTTCTGTTAAAAAGGGAATGGGTCTTGGTCATAGCTGACTAATTGTAGCTATCCAAGATCTTGTGGTAGGCAATCATTAATGACCATCTGTAATCAGATGTTGGTCAAGTACCACTTTGTTGATGTTCCTCCACAAAACTCCATTCATCTTCGTAAGCTGCTTTTGAACTGACGGAAACTATTTCCCAGCTCCTATATACCTGTATTCACAGGCTGCAAGATCACATTTCAGTTTCATTAAGTGCTTCTGAGACAGATTTTCACCAGTTTCTGGAGAAACAGTTCTCCTGTGATGATTGTGGCAGCTTTAAATTCCTTATGTTGTGTGCTTGCATGTAAAGGCTTTCATTATACTGGACTACTAAAAGCCGCTTGAGTAACAGTGGAGTTGGTATTATGAGCTGTTAAACTGTGCTTGCAGACTCACAAGATATTTCTGCTGTGGCCTGACTGCAGTTCGCCGAGCATTGGCTGTGCCTGCTGGGTAATACGTTAGTGAGAATGATATTTCTCTGGTTCTTGGAAGTTATGTTTAGTTTTGCAAATTTGAAATTCTGACAATAAGAACTTTTTCCTAAATGTTTCCTAGATGTGATTTTGGTTAAGTGCGTGTATGCTATCTGTATTTGAAATTTGAAAAGCATTGTCAGGTAATCCTTTTTAGGTGGTGCATCAAAGGCATCAAGTATTTCTTCTCAATTTTTTCAGTCTGCTGTGGCTGAAGGGAGAGTTGCTTTTGTCCTTGTAGGCTTCAATTTCTTCTGTCACACAAGCATGCTTTGTTGGTTCTTTAGAAGGTGTTTAAACACTCTGTTTTTTTCTGTTTGTATTGCCCATTTGCAAGAACATTTCTATTTGGCCTAGGACATGTAGCTTTCCTAGTCTTAGAAGGTTTGTTTACTGTCTCAGGAACAAGAGGCCTTTTTTCTAGGTTTATATGCTTGGTTGTTCTGGGCCTGTTACTAAGCCCTAGTATGTAATAATCTGCTGGATAGAAAGGTATAAGAATAGGCCTTTCCTGTCCAGAAATCAGAGGCAGCAGTGCCGGAAAAATCTATGGAGATTTTGAAAAAAGCACAAGGGTACTTGAGCAGAAAGATCCTTAACCTTGAGCTCCCTAAGTAGCCTTGCTTGACTGTGGATTTACAAATCTTGAAAGTACCTTATTGCTACTACTGAAGCATCATTTGGGCAAGGGCCTCTTGCTTGAACTAGCAAAAGCATCTGTTAAGAGAAGCTTGAGGCATCAGACTAATGTATTCTGGCTTTGAGTTGTTTTTTGGGTAACATACTGTCATTTATACTGTGGCAATGAGAATTCCAACACCGTTTTCTACTCTGTTCATATAAGATACAGCTGCATTAACCAATTTTTGTTCTGTCATATGTATTATTGGCAACAGTTCTTCTGTGTCTGCTAGCTTCAAAGAACTCTTGAGAAGCTGCAACAGCAGTTTGTATCTGTTCACATTGGCAAATAGTACAATACAGTAGAAGTGGATTTGTAGAATTGAAATGTTTGGTGCTGATGACCTAGCATCCACACTGTACACATTTTGAGCAGTTTTATTTTTAGGCTAACTTTAATCTGATCCTGTGGATTAAATATCTATGAGTATGTGGAACTACTGTTTAACTTAACAGAAATCTAGTTCTTGTATGCTACAAGATACCTTTTGATGTTGATTATAGCGCAGTAGATAAAGATGCTGGGGACAGTTGCTTTGAATGTTGAGTCCTAGTTTGAACTAAAACACTGATATAGACACACCCTGTTTTCTCCAATCATCAGTCTCTATCATTTCTAATAAACAAGGAATACTTAATTTCCTTGTGAGATCTCATGCTCTCTTTCTAACTCTCTTCCAAGTTGCATAGTATTAGGAAATAGAAACTTCCCTATTGTGTGTATAACGTAATAGTCTTGTGGGTTTTTTAATTTGTCAAGGAGTCAAAAATGGTCCTGACCAGACTCAAATGTGGTAGGAGTTGGAGACTCCAGTCTGGATGGATGCTGAGAGCCACAGACCTGACCAATTATTCTTCATTTTCTTTCTGTCTGCTGGTTTGCTCGGTAATTCATTATGTTATAAGTTTTTGGTACATTCTAGTTCTCTTTATGTACTTTATGATGCAGTGAAACAGTTAACAACTTAGTTCTTTTATTCTACTTCATCTAACTAGATTATCAACATAGTCTTCTGGAAGGAATATATCTGTAAATCAAGCTATTTTCCAGACGTTTGTGGTCCCAGCTTATTTCCAACCGAAACAGAGTTTTGAAGACTAATTAAAAGAACCTTAAAGCATTGCATCTCTACCTTAAAATTTTGTTCTTTAATTACTTTGAAATTAAAATAGCATTGCATACCTCTGGCTAACATATTTCTCTTCATTTGAATGCCTGCTTATTTTTTGATGTAAAATCACGGAAGAGTGGAAAATTATGTGTTAGTCATTTTGGATCAGAGCTTGATTTTTCCTGTGTTGTTTCCACTTTTCCATTTTCTCTAAGACAGTGATTGTATTCATTTTCTGTTTGTTACTATTGATGTTGTTATAAGTGCTCATGGTATATGGAGGTTTATTTGTTACAGGAATTTATCTTACGGTGAGGAAAGGGAACACAATGCAGCTTCAACCAGCAATGTGTCTTTGAACATATTGAGGAAAAGAATACACTTTTCATCTAAGAACAATAAGTAAAAACAGTTAAAAGTGTGCTCAAGTAGTAATACTCTGTTCTTGCAAGATAATTCAGTGTAGTCAGTGGCAGTAGATAAGACTCCCAAAGCTCATTGATGAAAATAAATACATGAAGTCGCTGGTTTGAAAGCTTCAATATTAGTGTGCTTCTGGATTCTCTTTAGGTGGTGAGAAGTAAGAGGAATTGGAGTTCATTGAAGAGGTAATGAAATTTAATGGCAGAATTGCAACATAAAATTACGCGGTAAATGTGGTGAAAATCTTTATGCGAGTGCTGCACTCTCACAACTAGATGTTTGGTAGCAAGCTGAATTACAGCATCTAATGGTAGGCAGATGGTTTGACAATAAAAAGGAAAAATATGTTCACATCAAGTTTACTAGGAGTATCAAAAATACTATGTTTCTGCCTGTCTGTCATGCTTGGCCAATACATGTTTGTTCCTTTGTACATTTTGTGTTACTGTATTTCTTGACCAAATTCATTTGAAAACAACTAATTCAGCCTCGGAGCTGAGTGTCTTTTTACCTCTTTTTTATGAATTTTGATCTATTGTACTATAAAAAAAAAACTTCTGCAGCAGCGTTTTCATGGACCTGCTTTTTGGGGGCTGTAAATCTCCTCCTCTATGACTCTGAAATTGCAGGATGAAGTACAGAGGATCACTTAAATCATATGCTGTGGATTAAACTACTTGTAGGTGTCAGATTCTATTTCTGTTGAATAATAAAGATTTCAGATATGTTCCATTTCTATTCATTTAGTAATGAAACTGAAGGTTAGTTGTGGTGCATAGGGCACATTATATGTAGTGCCACCCCCTACCCTAACTTTGAGAGTCTTTCAGAGAAAGAATAGTGGCAGGTGACTTTCATGTTTATCATGTCATCTCCATTTGCGGTCTAAATATCTGAAGTGATAATAGTGAAGCATAGCACTGTACAGACGGTTAGAAATGCAAGGAAAATATGTTTTCTGGAACAGCATCATTTTACTGTGAGTATGTTCTTCATGTCGGATTTTGCGTTATCTAGTAGTAAAAATCTCAGGGGTATTTTTCAACTTTAATCAATACTGTGCTGATGACATATATCTCCGCTGAGGAAGTATGTTTTTTCTTCTTTCCAATATTTTCAGCATCACAAGACTCCTAAGGAGCAATCAGATATTAATTGGTTGTTTGTAAAATGCTCTTATTGATAGCAGTCTAAGAGGTCATCTTTTAGGACTGTTTCCAACTCATAGTGAAGGGAAACATTGATGGAATAATAAGGAAAACAAAAAGCTTTCCTAATATGTAGGAAACCACCAAAGATCCACTTAATTATTTTCCTCAAAAACGTTAACTCTTGCGGTGAGGTGTAGGTCTCATTCATTAGTTTGTAAATATGTGAGGAAAATGGTGAATGTGCAGATTCATGTACGCACAGAGGTGGTTTGCTTTAAACGGATTTGTTCAGAGTATACCCGCTACTCATCTACTACCTGGACAGGCTTGAGAGGTGGGCCCATGCCAACCTCATGAAGTTCAACAAGGCCAAGTGCAAGGTCTTGCATGTGGGTCAGGGCAATCCCATGCACAAATACAGGCTGGGAAGAGAGTGGATCAAGAGCAGCCCTGAGGAGAGGAACTTGAGGGTGTTGGTAGATGAGAAGAAGCATGGTCAGCAGGTCGAGGGAGGTGATTCTGCCCCTCTACTCTGCTCTCATGAGATCCCACCTGGAATACTGTATCCAGCTCTGGAGTCCTGAGCGCAAGGAGGATGTGGACCTGTTGGAGCGAGTCCAGAGGAGGGCCACGAAGATGATCAGAGGGCTGGAGCACCTCTGCTATGAAGACAGGCTGAGAGAGATGGGGTTGTTCAGCCTGGAGAAGAGAAGGCTCCAGGGAGACTTTATAGCAGCCTTCCAGTAGCTAAAAGGGGCCTACAAGAAATCTGGAGAAGGACTTTTTACAAGGGCATGTAGTGATAGGACGAGGGGTAATGGCTTCAAACTGGAAGAGGGGGGATTTAGATTAGATCTCAGGAAGAAGTCTCACCACCCTCACATAGTGAAAAACATTGGAACAGGTTGCCCAGGGAAGTTGTGGAGGCCCCATCCCTGGAAGTGTTCAAGGCCAGGTTGGATAGGGCCTTGAGCATCCAGATCTAGTGGGAGGTGTCCCTGCCCATGGCAAGGGGCTTGGAGCTGGGTGATCTTTAAGGTCCTTTCCAGCATAAGCCATTCTATGATTCTTTGATCTCGTATCACTGAAACAGAAACAATGTATAAAAGTGAACAATTTTAAAATAAACATCCTCAGATTAAGAAGGATCTCTGTCTCAGCTGGATTTTCAAGAATACAAGGGAGAAGAAAACAGAGAGTTATTGGCCTGGATCCTGGACTTTCTGGATCTGATTTGATGCTGGACTGCAGTGGCTACCGGGGAGACTAGTGACTATTTTTATTCTGATGTATAATCACAGTGGTTCTGGATTTTCTTTGGTAAATAACGTCCCTTTTCAGAACTAGTTACTGATGAGCAATTGAATCTCTAGAAATGTGTTATGACAGTCTCATGCATTTGCTGCCTCATAATTTCATTGTCTACCACCAATACTAAACTTCTGCAAAAATTTGAATAATTACTTTCTTTAATGTCTTAGACTTGACTTACAAGAAATTAGGAGTAATGTATTTTCTGTGTTCAATACCTAAATTGAAGTTTTGCCTGAATATAGGGCACACAGGCAGAACAAAATTATAATGAGCTACTTCATCCCTAGAGAGTTTGCTGTCAGGTTTTTTTGGACATAGATATTGTTGAGTTTTGCTGAATTTGTGGATTTATTCCGTAGTCTTTAGATCCTGGCACCGGATTATCTATCTGATTTGTTTTATGTTTGTACGGTTGTCAGCTGCAATCTGTTAGAAGTCCTTGAGAGAACATTCTTGGTTCTGGTCTTTAAGGTAATTAAAACAAGGAAAACCTAATTAAGGATGCAGTGGATCATTTGGTCTAGCCCTTAAAGCTCTTATACCTGCTTGCTGATACAGCCTGTGCAAAGCGTGATCTCTCTGCTGATAGCACCAGTTGTTTATCATTCTTGTCCATCTCTCTGCCACCTGTGTAATTCACTGTCTGTATGCCTTCTGGCTTTAGCTTATTTTGGGAGGCGTCAGGAGTGTTGGTTTCTGTTTGAAGTCTCAGTATTTTAATTATTCGTTGAATAACTAATTTGTGACTAGCTTGCTGAGCATGGTTTTTTGGTTATGTGAGTTTGTTACTGTTGTTATTGAATTAAATATACTTTCAATTAAGTATTTACAGTTATTCTTTGGATTCTGCCAACTTAGCGGAGCATTTATATTAAAGAGTCTGTTTAAAAGAAAAAATGAGTAGTTAGGATCTGACTGTTCAGCCTGCATTGGCTTAATACTGAGTTTTATTTTGGTAGCAGGTAGGTGAAGACATTATTATGTCTTGGGAAATGGGCGTTGGTTAGTTGTTCAGGGTTTTTTTTTTCCTTTCAACATTTTAAAAATAATTCTTTGGTGGTATTAGTAGGAAAAAAAAAATCATGCAAGGAAAAATGACAAAGGAAATGTTTGACCTTTGTATCAATATGTTCCTCATATCTGTATTTTAAATGGAACAACAAAAAATAAGGTATTTTAATGACTTATGAAAGTAATACTGGGTGTGGATTGCATGGCTAGATCATACAGAGCACTGTATATCACTGTTAAGTTTTGAGACTAGTTACTATGTAACAGCCAAATGCTCTAGAATTCCTACGCTTACTTGCATTGTCTAAAAAATACACTGTTTTTCAAAGTTTCCAGGAAAACGTGAACTGGAAGTTACCTTGATAGCAACATATAGCCACAGACACACACACACACCCCTGTCCCCCTCCTCAATATGGCACGCTGCCTGCGTTTTATGGTGGTTCTTGCTTGTTTTGTACTCATGTACCCCATGCTGCCACACAGCATTCCTCTGACAGTTGTGATCCTCTCCTATTCAGTACAGCACTGGAAGCGATGTCAATTAGTGCATCAATTCCTATCTCTTTATCACTTATTCAAAATAAACTTAGCTTTATATTGTGCCTTAATTTTGACTTTGCATTCTGAGCAACATAATTCACATATGCTTGGGCTCTGAAGTCAGGCTAAAAAGTTTGATGTGCTAGAGTGACTTGTGAGGACGTACTCTTTGTAATTTTCATAGCGTGCTCTGATTTTATTTTAGAAATATGGTCAAAAGAAAATAGTGTTAATTATGCAAAAGGAAGATAAGAAGCTAGTAGCTAGCAGCAGAAGGGAAATACAGCCATGCCGCGTGCTGCTTTACTGGTTTGAACAGTAGCGACAGAAGGATCACAGGAAAGACTGTTTAGCTAAAACCCTTATCAATGCCAACATGTTTAAAGGGGTTGACTGACTATCAGGAAATGTGTTCACAATAGAGGCTTATTCTTGGGACTGATTTGTGGACAAATGCTGTTTTATGTACTTCCAAACTTTTCAAAAAAGAAAATAGAATGTATGTGTGTTCTTGTCACACATTTGCTGTCTCTGCAAAGAGGGAGCAAACAACATTTGAATGTAACTTATTTATTCCACAGCCTCTAGAAATTTAAACAGTTAGTATCTGGAATGTCTGAATCACTGCTGTTGAATCTTAACTGTGTTTTATAAGTTTTTGGCAGCAAGTACTGAAACATGCATTCAGTATTAAATGTTTTGAGATTCAAGATAAAATTGCAATAACACGTGTTATTACTAGTTTCTCTACAACCAATAACACACCTTAGTGAGTTAAAATCTTGGAGCACGTTACATTATTTTATAGCTGAATATTGGGTTTATAGTACACAGAAATGGGACACTTCCAGTGTGTTGATCTCTGTCAGTGACATTCCTCATTAGTACAATTTTACGCTTACCACTTGTGTGAAATGTAACTGCTGAATAAGTCTCCAGTCCTGTAGTCCAGAGGCTTACACTGTATTAAGAATGTTAGGTGAGTAATCGGATCTTTGAATTTAGGACTTGCATCGTAACTGCAACAAATCATTTTTTCTAGCATCATAGTGACACAGTGCACCTCAAAAGTCATTATGCAACTCAGAGTACTGGAGCAACTTCTGTTAATTAATAATCTTTCTCATGTATTGCTGCATCTTTGCTTATTTGCTCTATGATATGCTGAGCCCAGTCAAATTCTGTTACGCATCATTCCCATCACCATGTGTGGTAGATCATAAATGTGCTTCCAAGAAAAGTTTGCTGTTTGGAACAGTCGGTGTCACGCTAATTCTCTGTCTCCATTCCTTATCTTTTGTTGCTCTGGTAAGTCTAATAAATGCCTGTAGAATACATCAACAAAGGTGCAACAAAAGGTAAAAGTTTGGTGAAAAATATGTCCAGTTCAATAATGCTGGAATGCTTTTATTAAGTAGGCTGAGAGATCCGTGTATTTCATTATTACATAAAACCTGTGACAAAAATACGTTTTTGGAGGTATCTAATACTAAGCTAATACGCTTTCTTTGTCCTACTAATGGAAGCAGTGGACATGCATTACCAAAGTGAATAAAATATTAATTCCTCATGGGGACATGGTGAACCCCTTTTTTTAATTGTATTGTAATTTGTTAAACAGTGTTTTGGCTTTTTAATTTTAAAAATAATAGTCACAGTTGTAAAGCCCAAACTGAGTAGGGTCTTTGACTTCATAATTAATAAAAAATTGGTACATTAGAATTCTCTTGAGTATCTTTTGTTTCTGTGCTGTTCTTACACTTTCAGGGGAGGTCAGAATTTTTGCTGCAGTGCTTGGTGATTCGTCTTATCAAATTGTCTTTTGTTGTTAGCAAAGGTCTGAAATCTTAAGAGTAACAGTATGTGACTTTTATTTTTAAAAGAATGCTTTTATAGATATGACAGAGTCTGATAGAAAAAAGGAAGTTAAATCTTTCTATGCATTTACTGTCTACCGTTTCTGTGTTGTAGTGCGGTTGGCACGTTTGCTCGAGCGTTGGACTGCAGTAGTTCTGTCAGGCAACCTAGTTTACACATGAGTGCAGCTGCTGCTTCCCGAGACATCACACTGGTAGGTTGCTTGTTAAAAACCCTACAACGTTTTTTACATCTGTAAATTCAACAATGTCTATTACTCCAGAGTCCCTGTCCTCTGGATATCTGTTTTCCTTTAGATACCTGCATGCGAGGTGCCTATGTGTATTGTAAATAATCCTGTGTGTTTTCTGTAAGTGTGTTGGTTCTGCCCTTGTAATCACACTGTAAATCACTTGACTTTAGCTGAAATCTGTTTAAATATAATACATGTGATAATTTGCACAGCAGGGCAGATAATACACATTGTATAGGGATTCACTCAGTATAAATGATCAGCAGTGTGATTTAAAGGATGCAGTAATAAAGCTGATTGAACATTGTTTAGATAATGTTTTGTACTTAAATTTTCTAAAGTATAAACAGTCGGGCTGTGTAAGCAACTTTTTGAAGAACATTTTACTTAGAATATCCTTAGGATGTTTCCTTAGTTTGTTAAAGTATTCACTGTAATATAAACACCTGCATCCTTTAGAGAAAGTTAAAAATGTATCAATTACAGACCAAAGTTTTGTCTCTGTATATTCTTACTAGCTGCGATGATATGTGCTACGGTAATACAAGTGTACCAGGAAAACTATGTGAGAGAAAAAAAACCTTACTGTTTGTAGAATCAAGTTTGACTTAGATTTCCAAAGACATCAGCAGTTGTTGTTTATTGTTTTAAGTATTTGTGTACGGAATCATGAAGATGACAGTGAAGACTAAAGTAGATTTGCTTTTCATCAGATACTTGAGTTATTTGAACTAGAGGATACTTAATGATACTAACAGAACAGCTTAACATCGTTAAGGTACTGCCTTATATAGTGTCTAGAGAGCCCCTGGAATTTAGTGCCACGAAATTTTGTGGGAACAGACAATATCAGCAGCTTAAAAAAGGGGTTAGAAAAATTATGGACCATGGGTCCATAAATGGGTACGGAGGAGATTAGGGAGTGGTGTACCATCTAACATTCCTAATTACCAAGGTTTGTAGATGCTGGTGAATGAAATGGGAATTGACCTCAGACTGTGGTTAGACTTACATTCTCTAAGGAACATCCCTTGATGCTGCTGTCAGAGACAGAATGCTTGACTAGGTGGGTGACTGGTCTGATTCTTATATTCCAGATGAAACATATTCATTAGTATGATGAGAAAAATATGTAATTTCTTACATTTTGCAGTGTACTCAAAGGCTATTGAACAGGAAACTGATTTAGTCTGTACTATAGTAATGTAGTAAAGGCAGTGGCAAAATGTAATGTTTTCAGTAATGCTCAAAATGAGCTTTCTGTTTCACACTTGCTGATATGACCTCAGCAACATAATTCTGTTCACATTAAGTGCTTTATTTTTTTCCATCAAAATAGTTCTTTAGTTTAATGTTTTCCATTTTATTAAGATTGCATTGGATGAAGAATTTCTAATAAATCCCACGCATCGTGCATCCTCCTTACTGTATTTGGTGATTAATAGAATAGATTCATCCTTATAGCACTTTCTTTTTGTTTAAAAGTACGTGTGCAGTGCTGCTAATAAAGGGATACATTTAGTGTTTGAGTGCCATATAAATGTTTCTGCATTGCAAATGATCCATTAAGTTCCATTACACTTAATGAAAGGCATATCTTATAATGAGGCACCAGAGGAGCCACCCCAGGTTTAATTATTGTGTCTGTCTGTTCTCATTTTCCTACCCCCTCAGCTTTTTAAAACCCTTCTCTTTTGCTCTTTGGCAATGTACTTCCTTCTAAGTTAAGAAAAGACATATTTGTCATTATAGTAGTTACTCTTTCAGACATTCCCATGCTAATTGGGAGCATATTTTGAGCAAGAGTTAAAATTAGTACAGGCGTTTGCAGAACTTGTGGTGTATCTTATTTATGCTTTGAAAGGGATGTCGTGCATAACACTAATACTGTCTGTATTCTTCATGCAAGGCAGATAACTCTTGCACCTGAAGTGCTATTAATGGGATTTTTGTGTATCACACCTCCAGCTTTCCAGTATTCCCACTTAGTTGTTTCAATTAGAGATGACTGTAAACAGATTGATTAAAAAAAATACAATAAATGTATAGGTTATAAATACGAGTAAATTCAGGGTGGATGTACGCATTGCGGGGGGGGGGGGCGGGGTCTTGCAGCTTAACAGCAAGTGAGAGGCTACTTTCAGGCTTTTATTTTGAAAACATGGGGAAGGTAATGAGACAGGGCAGGAAACTACCAGTGCTTTTAGAAAACTCTACAGAAAGACACGAAAAGATGTGTTTAGCTTTTCAGATGATTGTAAATGTTCTTTTCTTACAGTGATAAAGACTTGTGAGACAAACAACTTGCATTTCTGGCCTTCTCAGAGGCAGTGTTTTATTCTATAATGAAAATTGATCTCCGAGAAAAGAAGGAAACTAGGGAGTCTTCCTGTTTCACATTCCTTAAGACTGTGTAGTGTATACACTGATGATAGCCGTGAAAGCAAAGCAGGTTGATGGAATCACTTGCTTCTTGTGGTGGGCTTGTTCAGAAGAGCCCGTGCTACTTTACTGTGAGGAGGTAAATCTGGTTTGGGATGTCTCTTCAAAATAAAAACTATGAACAGGTTTTTCCTTTGCATTTTGAACAACTTTTTAATTAATTTTATTAGTCTTCCATATATGTGGCTTCTAAGATGAACATACTTAAAATTTTATTGAATTATAGAATGTTTCCAGTTTGAGTGCTTTGTTGGAGGCAGTTCAGTCTAGTTGATTTAACTGACTACTGACATTGCAGCTGTTTTGGCAACTGTGTGTTACAGCTTGTTTGCAGCATGCCCTGTCATTCCCCTTCTTCCCAGCTCCATGCTGCCCTTCCTTTGCATTTGGTGGATAGTTCCTTCCTTCATCTGCTTAAATTTGGACTTGAAGTTCCCTCTGTCTGTCTAGCTAATACCTTTCCTCTGGTGGGACTCCGTGTCTGTGCTGGACAGTATGCTCTGGGCAAGAGTTCTTAGAGAAGGGTGGTTCTTCCTCTGTTCTTCAACCTCATATTTGGGACAGGCAACACCAGGTCTTCCCAGCCTCCTGCTCCTTAGGGTAGAAGGTACCCACTGATTCTTTCTTGCAGTCCTGTCATCCTTGGGTAAAGCGGGTGAAAAGAGATGCTGCAGGACTTTTTGTCTTGGGCCCTAGCAGTGTCTTCAGGCTGCTCTTGCTTTTGCTAGCATAGTTTACTTGCTGCCACATGGGAATCTGATTGCAGGTGAGGGCTGATAAACCTGCAGAAGGCAGAGAGTGTTACTGTGGGAACTTGTCAGTGGTCTTCTGTCACAGAACAGCTCAGTGAAGACAGTACTTACCCACAGAGCTCATTATGAATCCTTTCTTTTAGTAATATCAAAGAAAGCTTTATGGAATCAGTTGTTTATTATAGATGGAAAAATGAATATAAGAGCAAGATCCTGATTTGTTTTACTTCTATTGTCATTTTTAAGAAACTTGGTATCGGTGAACAGATCTGGATTTAGCAGCTGCTTGGAAAATGCCCAGTATGCTGCTTTTCCACCAGGGCTGCAATTGAAACAAATATTTAAATGTTGGTAACACATATACTGTAAGTGTTCAGTCTTAAAGCCTGGTTTACTCATTGCCTGCATGATAAGCCATAAACCAGTGGTTTCATTTTATTCTGTAATCTGAAGATGATGGATTTTAGATATGTTACATATTTCCATATTAGAGTACTTCATTTTAACAATGGCTGTTTCTCAAGGCTGGTGAATTTGACTTGAACCACGAGTAAAATGACATGTTTTAGGATTATTGTGACATTAATTCTTGCAGACAAAACAGTTCAAGAATCTTGTGCTTGATAGCTTTCAAAGAGGTATATTGAAAGCTGGAGAAAGACTTCAGGCACTCATAGGAGATTGCAAAGGATAAGGAGAATTCATTTTTTGCAGTACATTGGTATGCAGAAGCTCAATTGGAATTGCTCTGTAAGTGTTATATTGACACATAATGCAAGAGCGTTCCTTCCTTGAAAGGTTTCGGGTGCCCCCTCTCATGAGTTCAGGGCTGTATGAGATTGCATGCTACCAGTTACAGCTCATTGCTGTGGTGGGACAAATAGGTGGGAGACTGTTACAGTCACACACATTACTGTGCTTTATACCTCTAATACCTCCGTCAGCATGACAATTTAAGATTGCGGTGATGGGACCTTTTGGGATGCTGAGTCAGAAAGTCTTCTTGTATGTTGCTCGTTTTCCCTGCGGGTGGATTTGTGATGTAGTTGCTCACTTTTCATATTCCCCATCATTGGTTAGTGATGTGAGCATTTAGTGTTACCTCTAAAGGGAAATGCTGTAACTTGTTCATTTTCTATTTTCCTCTTCTATAAAGGAAAGCGAAGTAAGCAAAAAAACCTCATTTACCCATCTCTGACAGCGGAGTTTAGCAAGGGACAAAAATTTTGCTTGTTTTTCTATAATGATGATAATGAAAATAATAAATGACTTCTTCCCCAGCAAGGAGAATATTGAGTACCTAGATGTCTCGACAGCTATTTAGCTGCTATTTAGAACTTCTGTTAATTGAAAATGGCCCCTCAGTCAATATGTGCTGCTGTCTCTATTGGGTTACTTGGAACCAATTTCTACCAACTAAAGATTCTCTAGAAATGTTTGCTAGTAATTTGAAGGAACTAATAGACTAATGTCATTTTTAGTAAACATTTTATTAAGGCATTTCCTTTCCCAAATTAAGTAATAAACAATTTATTTTCCTTATGTTCCACAGCAGAAAACTATGATATCAAGATAGATTGTAAATCTAGCATTAGTTGAGGCTTCTTGCATGGCTTATAGAAAATAATACATTGAATTTGCATTAACTGAGATGGACTACAGTCTATTAAAACAAGTTTTTTATTGTCTCATTTTCCTTGCTAGTTTCATGCAATGGATACACTGCATAAACACAACTACGATTTGAGCAGTGCCATCAGTGTTCTAGTGCCACTTGGAGGGCCTGTCTTGTGTAGAGATGAAATGGAAGAGTGGTCAGCATCAGAAGCTAGTTTATTTGAAGAGGCATTGGAAAAGTATGGCAAGGACTTCAATGACATTCGACAAGACTTTGTAAGTACAAAAGTAGTACACTTTTCTGTTACTGTGTTTTCACGTGAGTGAGCATAACTGCTTTCTGTAGGTTTGGAAGATTAGCTAGAGGAGAAATCTGTGTAGCTGATATGTAATTAACATACATATACATTTTATCTGGGTGCAAGTCAATATGCTTTCTTACTTGGTGCCATTCTTTGGAAAGATGTTGACAGAAGATAATCAGTTTAGTGGTTTAATACCAGGTAGCATGTCTTATGCTGATGTGTGTTGATAAAGATTTTTGCAAGGATTTTACAAGCATCTGAAAAAGTTCCAGCAGCTTTTCAGAACTTTTCCATAATTTCCAGCGAAATTCATTAGCAGCTACATGGCTGACTCCCCTGAGTGTTTTTCTGGGGTTTCCCTCTATGGTTAGCAGACAGAAATTCATATTCAGATAGCTTTTAACGTGCACTACAGGGAGTTATTTTGACATATTAGGTATTTTGGCACTTCTGAAAAGTAAAGGAAATGTTTTCCAATATATTCTAACTGCACTGGTTTTGGTACTGAATTATCAGGCTGTAGGGCAGCAAAGCTTTAATTTGCTGAATTCTAATGCAGAGCAATTAAAAGAAATTGATTCTAACACCAATTGCTAGTAACTTGCAAATTTTTTTGCATGTTTCTTGGAGAGCCTCTTTCTTTCAAGGAAAAAGATTTTCACTGTTGTACTAAGTTCAAGTTGGGCTTTGTGAAAAAGTTAGGATTTGATCCAAAGGAATTCCATTATTTAAGACTGAAGTCGATTGAAACATTTTCACAACAATTCATTCTACTTGACTCTGAGAGCTCGGAGTTTTTTATCTTTGCAGATATTATTAATAATCGTTGTGAGGGGAAAACAGTACTGTACGGTAAATGTAGAAGTCCTTCCAAGATAGAGCATGGGACAGCAGGAAGAGGCTGGGCACAGAGTGAAGCTGTCTTTTCTTCACTTTCACAGTTCTGAAATGAAACAGATAATTGAATGAAGGTGGGAAGGGAGGCTATTGTTTTTCTGAACAACTGACGTTTTAACAGGTGTATTATATCTGCATGCTTAATTTTAAGAGTCCTAAGGGAGAAAATGTTCACTGCATTCATCACATAAGTTTGAAAATTGATCGTGGATGAAAGAGCTCTGTTAAGTTCAAGAAAATATGAGTGGAAAAGAATATAGGGTTTTAGAACTGAAATCTTAATGTAAACTACAGTTCCTTATTGTTTTTCATACAGACAAATGGTCCTCAGCCATAATTGTACAATAGTTCAGTAGCTATGTCTTCTAACTAAATGTTTCCAAATATATAATATTCGGCTTTTCAAAATGCCTAAAGTGTATATTACAGATTTTATTGGCTGTTTACAAGTTGAGTCCCAACACAGTTTGTTACCAAGTATATCTAAGCCTTGTCTCTGATATTTATGTAGTATTTTCATTTTCTGTATAATTTCTGTGTTTTGTTACATGTGATTTTGTTGATACGCATACATTAAAGTGATACAGTAGAGTAACGTGTAATGTTCAAATGCTAAATATTTCAGTGAGTCTACTAGAAGATCTTTAAAGTGTTCCGTTTTTATCTTGGGTAGACTCCTGATACCCTCCCTCTTTCACTGAATCTTCCTTCCCAAAATGCAGATATTTTCTCTTACTCTCCTCCCAAAGTAAGAGACACGCACAGATCTACAGGTAGGGTTGTGCAGCCTACTGAGGGCATATTAATGATGGGCCAAAGTGCAGCAGAAATAGGTATGGGGCACTAATTAATTATAGTCTCACTTAGTTAGAACAGGGATGTTGTCTATCCTTAAATCAGGTTTTTTTAGCCTTTGGAAAAGTGACATGTCATTTTTAAAACATCATTAGAAGAACATCTGTTTTACATATCCGTTTATATGGTATTGATAACTTAGTGCACACAATCTTGATCTAATTCTATGTGATCTGGAAGCTTTCAGTTACATTAATCATTGTGTAATCTTGGGATATCCTAATTTCCATAGAGTAAAATTTATGTCTTCTCACTTGGTATGTAGGATTCTAAAGGTATAGGGATTTAAAAACAAAACATTTGGTTTTAAGTAATCATCTAAAATAGTCCTTCAGGATTTAGGTCATGGATATATGAAAAGTTCCTGCAAGGTGAGGTGGGTGTAAATTTGTAGCACTTAATCAGTGGTTATGCATAAGAATACATTTATCTATTATCATCCCTCTTTTCAGTGTCTAGTCTTTGAAAAGTAAGTACTGTTATATGTGGTGTAAAAAGCATGGACAAAGAAGCTAATACAGTGGTACATGCTGTCTTGTTTGAGTGTCCACGTAAGATCTAATGATAAAATTATATCCTATGATGCCTGAGATTAAACTTGAATTTAAGCAGTCACGCAGTGGTGCCACAGCACAGGCAAGACTGTCGTGTCGCATGGTTGGTAGCAGTCCCCCGAAGCAGAAGGGTTATGTAGTACCTGCTTGAGTCATCATATGCCAAAGGAGTTGCCTTTTCTGAATTGTCCTGAATTTACAAAGCATGGCAGCTGCAGTTGCAGCCCTTGCATGATAGTTCTCTAAAGGGCAGGCTCATTTACTTTTCTGGCAATTAGTAAGAACTGGCACTATTCGACATTCAATGTGCAGCTCAAGCATTAAGCTATAAACATTAAATATTAGTAAGCGAGACAATTATTTTAAATTAAACGGTGTAAAGTTTACCTTTTTTTAGTAGACAGCAGCTCATTTGTTATCAAATTACCAGTCTAGCCTTTGAATCATCATTTTCATCAGCTGTTGACTCATCAACTGTAATAGGAGCTCATTTCTTAAGGTTCTGCTGTCTTTAAGAACCTATGTGAATCCTAATCTACCTCAAGTTTTTAAGTTAATTGAATTTGCTTGATTTACTTCAATTACTTCACATCCCAGGGTAGTAGAATGGGAGAAGACTAAATATTTTATGTTCTCCAAATATAACTATTTTTTAATGGTAAGAGACAGCTGTTATGCTTGTTAATTCTTAGTTTTTCATTATCACCAGTTTTCACAAATTTGTAACTGTTACATCTCAAATATGGCAGGAAAGGCCTTAGGAATCAGACTTGAACTGTTTGTAGAAAACAGAAGCAACTGTTTTCCAGCTTCAGAAAATTGTGGAAACATGCCTTAAAGTTAACATGTTCATTTTAAGAAATCCTACATTTTTCATGCTGGTCTGATTTGAGTGGTCCATTTTTACCCTGAAGAAACTGAAAACTCCCTGTTTTTGTACTGCTGACACCTCTTTGCTAATTTTCTTTTACAAAAATGTCACGCAGATGGTAATTTTGGTTCTTTCAATTAGCGTTTAGTAAAATTGGGTCAGGAGACTACATTATTCTGTGGCTGTTCACAGTTTCTCTGGCAGTTAAGAGCAACCTCTGGAAAGTTCACGTGCTTCTACAGTGTTTTGTCCTTTAGGTGCGTAGGTAAACAGATTACAGGATAGTCACACTCAGTCTGTCAAACAGGTTTTCTGAGTTGTGAATCAAAGTGTAGAAGCATTATGGTTATCCAGTCCAAGCACCTTATTTATCTTTCTTTAATTGTAGATGCCTACTGAGTGAATGAACATACGGGTGTCACAATTGTAGTTAAAGCAGATTAAAGTATTTTCTAGAGAAATGCCAAACATTATCTATAGCATGAATATGATATTAAATGTTCAGGAAAGAAAAAAAATAATGGAGATGTTAAAATATACTCTGACAATACCAGGTAGTTGGGGGGACAGTGTTTCATCTGGATGCCAGGAAGAATATGGACCTAGAGACTGAGAAGTAGCTCATCTGTCACCTCACACCAAACACGTGTTCCAGTCACTGGCCTTTTCTTGGGCACATTTCTCTTAAGGCATAATTTGCCTGAGAAAGTAAAAGGATTTTAGTAAACCGAATTATGTTGCTATTTATTGGAACATCAGCATTTGTTACACTACTACTTTTTAATTAAATGCAAATGGACAAGGATTTGTACACTGTGGTACGCTGCCCGAGAAAGAATTCACAGCTGAGTCTGGACCTGAATCCCAGCACCTGAAAGGCAGAGGTGGGAGCTGGACTCAATTCCGCTCAGTGTCCGCAAGCAAGCAGCGTGGAAAACTGGCTGTGAGCTCCTGCGTGCAGGAAGAGGCAGCTTTATAGGGTGTTCTTCTGCTGTTTTAGGAACTTAATTAAAGGTTCAAGAACCAATTCTTTAGGCTCAGGACATGGAGAAAGCCCCAAAGTGGAGTGAGTAAGGTTGGAAAGATAAGTTTCCACACCTGTGTTTTCTGGGACTTAACTAAAAATCATCCTCATTTCCGGAAAGCAGAGAACTCTAGCGTTAATGCATGCCTCTAGAAAATACCATGCACAAAATAGTAGCGTGTTTCCAGGTTATGAAGAAAAAGTGTATAAATTTCGTAAAAGAATTACTAAATTATAGAAGGATTCATGGAGCTAAATAGATTATTTGGTAATAATTAAAAATGGCTGCTGGGTGCTTAATTTTCTCCCCTAAACTTAGGCTAATATGTTTTCATACAAATGAACATGTGCACCCACAATAATCATCATTTTCATCAATTGCCCTGAGTTTGCACAGAGATTTTTGTGAAATATTGTCAGTATCACTCTTGTTGCCCAAGGTAGCATTTGCCCCAAGCATCCTTTTGTTTCTTGTTTAATGGTCGAGAGTATGTGGAGGTTTATGCAAAACTAGTGGTATTGTATGAGCAGCTCAGTTGTTATGGGACTTGAAAAACCTGTGAACTAAGTACATAACCATTGTATTTTCTAAGAGTAAAATTATCATGAGACTCGAACACAGTGTTGTCAAGATGACTTATTTTAGTCCTGATACACTTTTATAATAGAGATACTGCCTTCTGTGTTTCCTGATGGAAATCTGGATTCTGTTTTCATAATTTTGTTTAACCGTATGGCTTAAACAGTATAAATTACATTTGGATTTGGATGTATAATATTGTTGTAATTCTGCATCCTGTTAACTATAAGGAGAAGTTGTGTATTATTAATAGTGGTATGTATTCATTTGCATATGGATTTTAATGTAGGTATTTAATACATCCACATTTTAGTATTTGTGTATCAACTGTACTTGATTTTAACATGTGTTTTAATAAGATGTGGACATTGCAGTTACTTCGAACCGCTTTAAATTGTAACAAATGTTTTTCAGCTCCCTTGGAAGTCACTGACTAGCATCATTGAGTATTACTACATGTGGAAAACCACCGACAGATATGTGCAGCAGGTAATTTAGTGACTATTTCAGCATGAACCAGTGTACCACGTTCTTAAAAAATCCGAACTTGTTAAAGGATAAAAACCGGTTTATGTTCTTAAAAAGAAATACAGTGGGAGGCCTGTGGTAATATTTTAGGCTACAGATCAGTGGTTTTGTGCTGTTCACAGGGTGCATTGTGAAATCCTCTGATGCTTACTGTGCATCACATAGCTGTGAAGAGCTTTTTAAGCCATTTGTACTGTATGCTGGTTTGTAGCAACGTGATTCCTGGTTCTTACTGCAGTATGGGATAATAAGGAAATGGATCGCAGAGCAAGTGCTTTAGGCTGTGAAGCTGTGCTTGGGACTGAAGGAAGAGAAAAACTACATTGTGTTAAAGTGGCTGCTAATGTTACAAACCTTTTATTGGTACTCCACGATAAAACGTTACTTTGGCATTACCAGGATTTAAAAACAAAATGGAGAACATTCTGCACGTTGTGGATGTGTTCATCCTTCCAGTTGAATGTTCAATTGTTTGGGTTGCTCTGGAGCAGAAACGTGGTAAGATTATATTGGTACCAACACCAGGATATTTTAAGCAGGTTTAGGCAAAATTTCAGTGTTGGTGCTTTTTATATATTGCATTCTCTATATATTTACTCCTTGGTTTAAGATATATAAAATATTTTAAAATACTTAATTTTAATTCATGATTTAACATTTAAGCTTTTACCTTCTTTACTTGCTGCATAATTAGTGGCGATGTTAGGTACAGCCCATTGAAAATAAGTTTTATGCTGTGATGATTACAGCTGTATTGTTAGATGGATGTTTGGAATTGTTTCAGATTTTATTACAGTGTGTCAGAAGGATGGTTGCTTCAGGTTGTTCTGGTTTATTTGAAAGCACTTCTACATCATCTTGTTAGGGTATGGAAAGTAAGGGAAACGTCTTTTACCACATAGTAGAGTCTTGGACTATCACTAGGACCTTTTAGTTCTATGGATAATACAAATAGAAAAAAATATGCTGTGTATAAAGGCATGTTTTTCCCAGTTCATCATCATTCATTTCACTTTTTAACACTTTTTTTGCACTGTTTATCCTAGAAGGGTATTGCCAGTAGAGATTTGCTGTGCTGTTTGTTAGCTCTTAAGGATTGGGCAACGCATGATCTTGAAGAATCGGATAAAAAGATTTTATTGATACTGAAAGCCATGGAGTAAGGGTAAACTGAAGTGCAAATTGACTTTTGTCAACAGTCTTAGGGTGCGCAGAGACTGAGCTTGTTTCTTGTGAAATTTTTCTGAAATACTTGCTCTGGAGTGGTTGGCAAAAGACAGACTCCCCTTTCTAAAGTTCTCTAGGGCTTCATTGTGATTCTTTTGTTACAGTGATCAAGGTGTGTGATGGTGTGTTGAGTTTGTGTATCCTTTTGCAGGATTAGGTTTTAACCTCATGTACAAGAAAAACACACAGGCTTTATGGTTATCTGCAATTTGAATATTCTTATAAATGCCTGTGTTTTACTTAGTTACAAATAAACTTAGAACATCCTAACTCAGAACATAGCAGTACACCACAGGATTTAATGCTGTAGACATGTTCTTTCAGGGTCATGCATGATCATCAATAACAAAAACAGTGTAGACCAAATACTTAATTTCTATCCTGGTTAATATTTCTGTAGTCCTTCCTAACGAGAGATCGGAACTTCATCCTGCCCTTGTTTAGTTTGTGCTGGCGTGGCACAAATAATACAGTTCAGTAAAAACGATATCTGTAGGGGTTTTTTGCCCACCAAAACAAGCTGTGATAATTGAGTGCATTTCAGGGAGGAAATATGTTCAGTAAGAAAGTGGCAATTTCAGAGTCATTCTTCTCTAAATACCATGCTTGAGGGGTAGGGCAGCTTGGGGGAATGGGAAGACAAAAAGATTGATGTACATACTTGAATCTTATGCATAAAATACAGTCTCTGAATTCTAGATCAGTGTGATTTAATATGAAAATTTGCTCTTTAATTATCTTTATTTCTTTGTGTGAGTTAGCTGCATTGTGTCAGGCATAAGAAAGGTTTCCTTGTCATAATTGCTACTAAATGTTATTCTTGCTTGGTAGCTAAAGGTGGCGATTTAATGGCGTTGGAGATACTTTGCCTTCAGAGCATGTTCCCTTCAAATCAAGGTGAAGGGAAATAGATATGTTAAAGTTCTCAGTCTGTGCTGAGCCTGTCTAGCAAAACTAATTCAGGCCTTGGGTAATCATTCTTGGTGATATGGCACTTTTCATGCCACTACATTTATATAGTGTTTGAGGAAGGCCAGGTGGCTCGTTCCACTGAATGAAATGTGTTCTCATTATTGGTGGTGTTATCCTTAAAAATCTGATTCAATGCAAAAAGTCTTTTACTAAGACTTTCCAACAGAAAAAGGGAGAACATATGTAAGGATAACTAAATTACTGTACTACAATGATATGTTACATTTCCTTCTCATTTATTTATTTCCACGACAGAATACAGTACTAACATAGGGAAGTGGTCATTTCTTGGGATATTTGTCGGTTGATATTTGTAACAAAAGTTCTTAAAAAGAAATAACATTCAGTTTCAAGGGTAGTTGATTAAAAGTAGTAAAGCCCAGGAGAAAAGCTGGGTTAGTGTAGCTTGACCTCCCCTACAATGCAGTCTGTAAGACTTGTTTGAAATAGTTACTGTTTAAGATCAGGTGTAAATTTCCTTTCAGGAGAAGCATCAGCTCTCTTTGTTACGTTGCTCCAGTGATTTATTACCCTTTTTGTTACTAACTGGTGCTTTGTTTCTTGTCTAAATGTTTTCAGTTTCAACTTCCAATCTTTACCAGTTTTCGTCCTCTAAATTTCAACAGGCAGAGGTTTTGTCTCAGAAATTGCAGCTATTTGTTGATAGATTTATTTCTGCATCCTTTCTTCTCTCTCGGTGCTCAAAAGTTGATAGGTCAGTGTGAATTCAAGCTGTGACGATTTCTGTTGCTTTTAGAGAGCAGTGGTAACCATAGTTTTAGTGCATAAAAATACAGCTTACACTGAAATGGCATTGTGTCGTTATTTTGTAGAAGGCAATGTATCATTCACTTTAGTAAACAAAGGAGGAAAGAAAGTGCTAAAATTGCATTCCTAACAACCCCTATGCCAGCATTAAAAGTATGTTAAATTTAATTAATGTGTATAGTCACTTCTCACTGACATTGCCATTGAGGCTTAATACGGCTTCCTACAAATGCCTTTACATTCTGACTGTGCTTCAAGGCTACTTCCCTCATTTCTTACCCTTTATTGTGCTTTTCTCTTTTGCTTTGATGATCTTGCTAGGTGTGCAGTGAGATTTTTTCATTCTTTTTGTAGAATGGGACCAATTTGTTATGAACCTGTATGGAACGCATGTTACCTGCTGACCTGCAGTCTTGCATACTTTTTCAGTTTGAAAACAAATTCCATATTGTTGGGTATGATATGAAAAGGAAAGAGAGACAGTTGTGGAGAGCCTGTGGCCTGAGGCTGTTAAGCGGAAAGAGTTCACCGTGGAGAGCTCTTCTGCTGGGGCTATGAAATATTCTCAGATTTAAAAACTATCAGTTTGTGAGACTTGGGAGCGTGCTGCTGGTGTTCGTTCTTCTTGCTCGGGTAAAAACTGACTTAAGCAGGCGTGGCATACTGTGTTTGCATTTCTGCTGTGGGACTGTTGAAGGTAATGCAGTGTTGCCAAGCCTGGTGCCGGGGAAAGACTGCAACTGCACCAGATGTGTCAATGAAGTCACCTCTAGCTTCGAACACAGCTAGGCACCTGTGAACAGCAAAAAACTGCTTAAAAAAAAAAAAAGAGAGAGCCCATCTTGGAAGTAAATGGAAAAGGGCTCTCATATTGTGTGGGAATTAATTCACGGTGGCATGGACTGCCTAGGACTCTATTTGTCATAGATTGCTCCTCAAAAATGCAGTTTTTATAAATGAGAGTTATGGTGATGGACGGCACAGAGGCAACTTTCTGAAATGGAAAAGAGCAGTGACTTACGTGAGGAGGCTTACTCAGGCTGCTTGACCAATGTCCTGGTTGGAGGTACCATGACGACCAGTACAGCCGATTAACCCTGCAACTCGCCTCAGGGCAGAGTCTTTTGATGATACTTTTCTAAAGGTGGGAAGTATCTTCCTGGATTGTGAACCTTGCAAAGACTGGATATCAGAAAATAGCAGTCTGGCAGAGAAGAGAATTGGCTTTTGTAGGAGAAATGGATGACTGAGTTTTAAACACCTGATAAAGAAAGGGGGAATCTGGAGAGGCAGGGAGGTAGTGTTGGTCTATTATTGCTGGATATCAATGTCTCCCTCCCCTCCCCCCCCGCCCCATGATAAAATGGACCTTGTTTCCACTCCTTTTCTCCATATTTTTTATTTTTTTTTTTTAGTGAATAGAAGTAATGTCTTGAGTACCGGAAGAACAGGGAAATAATCTTTTTTCCTTTATTTTTTACATACAGACAAACGTTTCAGATAATCAGTAGACATCTGAACTCCGTACTTCTTGTGCCATTGCTGAAAAAATTGTCTTAGTTACTTTTATAATATATGGCAATAACTCAAACTCCTCAACATTTTAGAAGTTAGCACCTTGAGTGCAACATGTTTTGAGTTTGTTGCAAGTATGAAGAAATAATTTAGTAAATTCACAGACTATCTTGATCATAGCGTAGCTGCCTACTACTGCTTTGTTCATAAGCTACAGTTTAAACAGCACTTAAAGGAAGTAGATGTTTAGTTATTTCTAGCAGTCAGTGGACTTTAATGTTCCCCTTCCTTATACTGTTTATAAAATACTAGCCTCAGGCTTGACAGAGGACACAAGAAGTATTGAGTTACATGAGGGATGAGGAACTCATCGTGTGCAATTTCATTCATTTATTTTCTACTTACTGTGCAATGAGGGTTAGCCACAATGTCGTACATGTTTATGTAGATGTAATCTATGTAAATTGTAATTATTGTTTTTACAGTTTTGTTGTCATATGTGAGGCCTGTGAATTTTACTGGGGAGGACAGTATATTGTGATTTCAAACTAATAATACAAATAGAGAACTCGATTTTCCTGGTTTTCATCTTGTAGATTTCTGCACTTGTTTTGGAGGCTTTTGTGGAATCACAAAATAGAAGTAATTAAAAGATGGATTGTGTGCATTTTTATGAAATCTCATACTTGAATATAGTAAAATATTTTAATGTGTTAATTTTTCAACTAGAAACGTCTGAAGGCGGCTGAAGCAGAAAGTAAATTGAAACAAGTATACATCCCCACCTAGTGAGTATAACAATAGTCATGTTTTGTAAAAATGTACAGGTAAAATTGAAACAGTAACATGTGGTTACATACAGTAGCATGCATGATATTTTCTTAGTCATCTTTTTAATAGTTACTTTCTAAATATTTGTTATATACAAACAGAATATACAGAGTTATAATCAGAAAATGCCACAAACTCTTGTCATAAGTGAAACCTTTGTACTTAACTGAACCCTTTGTCTTTGACCTGCGAACTGCCTGTTCTGGAATGGGGAGAAGTTTTACAAAAAGTAATTAAGTGCTATGTGGACTGCTTACATGCAAGAACGGCCTTATCATTTAAAAAGCGTTTTTTCCAGAATAATTCATTCTGAATCCCTGTAGCACACCACTTCATATTTGTGTAAATGCAATATTTCAAAATAGATGCAGTTGTTAATGTAGTCACATAAAATAAAATCAGATACTTTCCCATTACAGTTTTATCTTGCTGATACAGTCTGTTCTTCATCTAGAGACAAGAGGTATTCTGGCTGTAAATTAAAGGTAGCACATAGCCCAAAATCTTTTATCTTTGAACAAGTCTTATTAATGAAACCTGTTTTCTTCTGAGGGGCTGGATTCTGTATCTGCTTTTGTTAACATGTAGTTTACAAAAACAAGATATAATCTGTCTCTTTCATACTCATAATTTCCTCAAGATTATGAGAAAAGAAAGGATTAGAGCGGACATTCTTTTAAGCTTTCTGTGGATATATTCAGTTCACATGTATGTGAATTTCTCATTGTTATGAGTGTTTGTATAACAGAAGACTAGAATACCAAATGAAATACTTTGAAAATCCATTGTTGTCTTTTTGATGACTTGTATAAATGGCATACAGTAGAGCTTCATTTCCATATTTCATACAGACTTTTCTCTCTTAAACAGGTTTAACAATAACAAAGAGCAGACTGTTAAATTCAGTCTTTTAATCTTATCTCAGAAGAAATGTGGGTTTTGAAGCTCAAGTCTCTAATCATAGAATCATAGAATGGTTTAGGTTGGAAGGGACCTTAAAAGGTCATCTAGTTCCAACCCCCCCTCGTATGGGCAGGGACACCTCCCACTAGATCTGGTTGCTCAAAGCACCATCCAGCTTGGCCTTGAACACTTCCAGGGATGGGGCCTCCACAACTTCTCTGGGCAACCTGTTCCAGGGTCTCACCATGCTCACAGTAAAGAGTTTCTTCCTAATACCTAATCTAAATCTACCCTCTTCCAGTTTTAAACTGTTACCCTTTGTCCTATCGCTACACTCCCTGATAAAGAGTCCCTCTCCATCTTTCCTGTAGGCCCCCTTTAGGTACTGGAAGGCTGCTATAAGGTCTCCCCGGAGCCTTCTCTTCTCCAGGCTGAACAACCCCAACTCTCTCAGCCTGCCTTCATAGGAGAGGTGCTCCAGCCCTTTGATCATCTTCGTGGCCCTCTTCTGGCCTAGCTCCAACGGGTCCCCATCCTTCTTATGTTGGGTGCTCCAGAGCTGGACGCAGCGTTCTGGTTGGAGTCTCATGAGAGCGGAGTAGAGGGTCAGAATCACCTCCCTCAACTTGCTGGCCATACTTCTTTTGATGCAGCCCAGGATGCAGTTGGCCTTCTGGGCTGCAGGTGCACATTGCTGCCTCATATTGAGCTTAATAAGCTAATAAATGAGCTAATTAATGAGCTAATAAATGATGTCTTTTAAAAAAAAAGCTGAAAACTCTAGTGTGAGTGTTCCCTAACCCTCTTAGGGAAGTGGCTGCTTTAGGAAACTATAAGATGCTCCGTCTTTACGTAATGCTTTTTCAACTTAATTTCCTTAGTCCATGTGGACAACTCGGGACTTTTGCCAATGTATTCACAATAGGGACTAGTTGTATTGGATGACAAAACTTGTTTTGAAATGCAGGGGGTTTGTGGTTTTTAACCTTTCTTGCTGTCTGTCTTTTGCCTCCATGTCAAGACAAACTCCATAGTCAGTGGTAATAGGGTGGTGGGTCTTCTCAAGTCTTTGATAACTGTGCAATCTGGGGCACTTGTGGGCAAATGGATTGCTAACGCTCTGTTTCAAGACTGATTTATTGTATTTGAAATCTGAGTAGAATTGATTCTCAGAGCTGAATACCTTTTTGAACTTGATCATAAGGTATTTCCTGTAAAAGCAAAGTTCTGTCCTCAATACCAGACTCCCTTTCAATTCATAGCTTCTCTGGAAGGTAACTAAGCAACAGATCATAATGTGGGAGACTTAATCGTCTCTTGATCCCTTCTCTTGTACCTTGTGCCCACAGTACTTGATAAAGAGTATCTGGAAACTGTAAAAATGTCTCTCGCTGGATATAGTGAAAAAGGAGAAGGTAGGAGACAAACTCGCTGGCATTTGGAGTAGAGACTTGATACAGCAAAGGTTTCTTCGATTAGTCAATTTAACTAATCTTGGGTATATTTTATGCTACCTAAAGTAATGAATAATCATCTTAGGAATCAGTGTATCCAGCCTTGCGTTGTATTGAGAGTACCTAATCAAAGGGGTAATTAACACCCACATAGTTGGAGCTTTGGAGGTACTATACTTAACATAGTGAGGAGTATATTAATTCTCTCTGAATTAACTGATGTTCAAGTCCCGCTTTATAGGACATTCACACTTACTGCAGTTGCTGGGAAGGTATGTACTTCTGCTTGAGACACAAGGCAGCAGGCCCTCTTCTAGGGTGGATAGCCGTGTAGTAGTATAGTCAATGTTACTACTGTTGCAAAGCTCAGCCTCACCTTGTAAAGCTTCATCTGTTGACTGGAATCCCCTTCTTAAATTCTGTGCTGTGTCAGGTTTATGTTAATACTTGACCCTGAGACTTGGTCTTTTACTAGCTTGCCAAGTAGCTTAGACCATGTGAGAGCATTTTACAAACATCTGTAAATTTGAGTATCAAAGCAACTCTTCACATAGCAAGTCTCTTACAGTGCTGAAAATCCTAGAGAAGTATAAAAATTAGTCTTATTGTTTACAGCAGTTTTTACAGATGTTGTCATCACATATCAGAATTCCAGAATTAGATTCTTTCTTTTCATTTGACTAACTTGTTAGTAATTTTTTTATTTTTATTTAAAGCAATAAACCAAATCCCAATCAAATATCCAGCAACAATGGGAAACCTGCTGCAGTCAATGGAGCAATGGGAGCCTCGTATCAGGCACAGGCTTCACTAGTAGGTCGGGCTTGTGAAAGCTGCTATAGTAAGTAAATTTTTAAAAATAAATAATAGTACTATTTTTTAATCTTAATATGCACTTTTTAAAAAATGAATGTATGTACTTTTGTTTGCATGCTATAAGTAGAGGATAATTTTCAATGAATTGTGTGGCAGAAATAGGTTAGAGCTGGCGTCAACATGTTGATTGAATGTCAATATTCAAATCCACTTTATGATTTTTTTTTTAAACAATTCAGAAAGTACAGAAAGATAAAGTAGTATAATATGATGGCACTGGTATGCTTTTCCTTTACCTTCAGAATACTAGACTGAAATTTATTTTTGATTCTCCTGTAAGGTTGCGGGGGTTTTTGAGTTGCCCCCCGCCCTTGTTGGGGGGGGTGGGGTGGTTTCTTTTCTTTTTCTAGTATTTTGTGTGTTTCTGGTGGTCTCTAGTGGACTTCTTGAAATAGCAGCTTTCAGCATAGGTTATATGACAGAAGGTGTAATAAAATCCAGAACTGGAAAGAATTGAAAAGGCCTACCATATGAGAGTTCTTTACTTATCATTGCTATGGCTCACTGTGTCTTAAACACCAATTAAATTAAAATCATATTCTGTATATAGAAAGTTCCCGTTATATAGCTTGTTGTTTTTCAAATCACATTTTTTAAAGAACAGTTTTCTTGTGAAGGATTACAAAAAGAAAAGAAAAAAGGTTAAATAAGTGTTTCCTGCTGAGTCTCCATATGCATGAGATAAAGGTACATGCGCTTCTCCAAGTTCAGGAGAAGTGCTTGTCCTTTTCTTATACGGATCTTGACTTATAAGCACTCACTTTGCATGACCTGGGCGAAAAACCCCAGATCTTTAGCAATTCTAGTAAGTAGCAAGCAACTTCCTAAGCCTGTATTCCAGGGTAACATTAGAAATAGTGGAGCGTTTATAGGGTTTGGGGTGAGGGTTTTTTTTCTGTTTGGGGTTTTGGTTTGGTTTTTTTGGGTTTTTTTTTTTTTTTTAGTCACCTGGAAGAAAATCTCTTCTTGGCAATACAAAGTCCCTCATTTGAAATTAAGTAGGGCAGTATTTTGAAATTTCCATTTGGAGGTGTCTTTTGGGATGTTTTTTTGAAAAATACACTAAAAATCCAAATCCTTATTTTCTCCATGTGAAATGTATTAAGTACTTATCCATATAGTGCTATTAGGGAGTGCCATCTATTACAGTGTTTGGCTTTATTATATTGAATGTAGCATGCACCACTTTAGCTGTGCTGGTTTTTTCCTCCTTAGCTCCACAGTCTCACCAGTGGTATTCTTGGGGTCCACCTAATATGCAATGCAGATTGTGTGCTTCTTGCTGGATTTATTGGAAGAAATATGGTGGCCTGAAAATGCCCACACAGACAGATGAAGATAAACTGTCTTCCAGCCAACCTACAGAGGTAGGATTGCGTAGATAAAATTTCCTAAAATGAAGCATGGTGCTTTCACAAGACTGCTGTGATTCGAATATTTAATGGAATGGGTTTTTATGTATGTGTTCAACTTTAGTGTTACAAAATGTAATTTATTAATCCTTTTCCCATGTTAAGTGGAACCGAACAGTGTGCAGGTCCTGCCATGTCTGTATGTGACCAAGTTGTAGATAAACAGCCACTTCATGCATTTTTGGTGGACAAATGTCATCTTGTCCATCAAATGCTGCATTATCTATAAAATGTTAATATGACTATACTATATCTCATATAGAATGGTATTATATATCCACTCACAGTAGAGCCCCCTACTGTGTTACACAGCTTCTTGCCTAAGCCCCGTTTTTTTTGTATAGGGCTCATCCGTATTATTTGATTAACCTTGTGGATTTATCCAAATTGTGGATATTTTTTTTAATGCTGTAATTCAGATGTATGTGTTATGATTTTTTGTTTGTTTTGTTTTATTTTTGTAGGAGTCCCATGTTAGAACTCATATGTCCCGGCAGGCCACACAGGGAACTCCAGTTCGTAACACTGGAAGTCCAAAGTCAGCAGTGAAAACACGTCAAGCTTTCTTTCTTCACACAACGTGTTGGACAAAACTGGCCCGTCAGGTCTGCAAAAACACCCTCCGGCTGCGGCAGGCAGCAAGACGTCCCTTTGTCCCTATTAACTGTGCTGCCATTAAGGCAGAATGTAAGATGTTTTTTTAATTCTTAGTTCTGTGTGCTGTGCTTCCCACCCATTTTTGTCTTTTAATTTTATTTTCTTTTTTCAATAAACATTTCTTGTCTATACGCTTTTGCTTTTCATTTTTTCATTTGTCCAGCATATCACCAACACATTGGATAAAAGTCTGGCTGCTTTGAATAGATTTCAGGCTGGGGGAACATTACAGTGAATTAAAATGGGAGAACAATTACTTTATTCACTTAAAAAAAATAATCATTAAAAAAAAACTGGGGGCAGGGAGGGGAAATCAATGTCATTACATAAAAAACATGCTTCCTGCTAGGCAGTGTGAAAGAAGTTTGCTTTTATATTGCATTTATTCTTTCGCTGAGCAGAAAGTATACATGTTTTACTTTTTCTCTGTGGGGTTGGTCAAGGAATAAGGAGCTGAGGATGCATAAGAATTTAAATCTGGCCTGTAACATAGCCCTTTATTACTGTGGTGATCAGATGGTGGTGATAGCGATGTTTATTATTTTATCATAGTTGCACCATTTTTTTTTTGTCTGTTCCAGTTTTAAATTTTATTTTTAAATAAAGTTCTGTATTATGCTTGTTCTTTTTATAGCCAAAATATAAAGAACTGATAAATTCACTAGTAGTATGACAAAAGGTTATGAGTTGTTGTAGACAGCAACAGTAAGACTTTTTGTGTGGATATGCACGTTAAGTTCTGCTGCAAAGTCACTGAATAGTGCAGCAGGTTTGTATCTGCGCTGAGCGCATTGTTTTACTGCTCACGCTGTTTGGTTGTTTCCCGGTCTTCCACAGAGGCAGTTCTTAGAGCAGACACTTGGTATTCCAAGATGTGCTGTGGCTGTCAATTACATTAGAATTGAAGACACCTTTTTAGAATATTAGATGTTGGGTTTATAAGCATGTTTACTACATTAACACTAAATGTTTTCCTGGCATATTTAACTGGGATGCTGATGAGGTCAGTGTTAATTGTAAGAAATTTACTCCACAGAGGCTTAAAATCTGGTTTAGAGTAATTCTTTTCCCCTTATATACTTTAATACCAGCCATTTTTCACATGCAAACTCTTCGCTTACTTCTGCAGTCATCCAGAACTTGGTAAATATTTCTGTGCGTTGTCCTTGTCTTATTTATTTAGTTGTCCTGTTGGCCATTTTCTTTCTTCTTTCAAAGCTATGCAAGTCAGGAGCAGCTGTCAGATTTAAGGAAACCATATGTGCACTGTGTGAATTAAATGGATTGTGTTTTCATGGAAGAAGTGTGTCTAAGGCTGGACTAGGATTATATTTTTAATCCTTAATACAAAATAACAGTTATTTTCTGAGAGGAAAGCATTGTACCTTTTAATTTATGTAATTGGCACTGACTTCTGCTGAATCATGGAGGAAAATTAATTTTAGAAGTTCGCTTGAGTCTTTTTATCCATATCCCTATTGCTTCTCACTCACTGCAGTAACTCAGTTCAAAAGAAGATGAAGCTTTTGTTGAAGGAAGAAAATAAAAATAGAAGAAAAAAAATGTTTCATCCAACTGTTAGTCATCATACTAGAAAAGTATTATATACACAGTTCAACTTTAAAACAAAGGAGTGAAAAGCTGAGCTTTTCAGCAGGAAATACTCATTCTTGTATCAGACTGGCAGCGCTATGAGTGCTTCCTGTTTGTTCCTTTGAATGAAAAAGTGCCACATCAGATTAACGTCAAGAGCAGGAATATTCACACACACACACCCCCCCCGTAGTCTCTGTCTTTCATTATTCTTTTTACTTAAAGCAAAATTTTGACCTTGCAATTTCATCTTTTTGAATGCTCATGCTTCCTGATTAGACCTAACAGATTCGAAGAAAAAAAAAAAACATTCACAGTTGTCAGTGCCTTTTGAATACAACATTAAAATTATTTTATAATAGTAGAAACCAGATTATACCTAATTTAATTAATTTAATTCATATTTCTCTGTGTGTACATACACACATATATACACACAGGCACACATACTCTGTTTCTGGCAATATCTCTCTGTGGAATCATACAGTGCTCTTACCTGCATTGTCATTGTCGTATTCTCACTCTAGTAAAGCCTAGTAAGCAAGTAAGTAAATAAAATTGTTTTCTGGTTTTGTTCGCGTACTTATATCTGGTGACCTGTGTTCACTGCAGATCTGTAAATTTTAATGCTATAACTAAATAAGCGCTCTCTTCCTGAATGCCTTGAATCCTTTTCTAAGGATGGCTTGATGCAAGTAATTTTTTAAATTTTTTAATTTTTAAATTAGATATTTAAGTAACAGGAATGTTTTGATGTGTTGAATACCACTGAGTAATTACAATATTGAATGAATATCTGTGTTGGTGTTAACAAAAGTTACAATCGTGCTTAGCTAATTAACTTGGCCAGAGTGGCCGGTCACCCACGATGTGATACGGCATGAAATGGTTAGGATGTCCAAGAATGGATTTGGAATTTGTTTTCCATGTTGGTGTGCTGAAACGTTGAGTCTAACGACTGCTCAGATGCTTTGTCAGACTCGCCTGACTCTGTGTGTGGGGCAAACCACTGCTTGAAAACATGACTGCATTTCACAACTATATTGCAGTAGGCACCATACCAACACTCAGAAACCATAAAATCTAAAGACAGAAGGATGGTTGGGCACTTACCTCAGCAGCGTACCAGGTTTTATGCCATCTTAGTTTTATGCAATTTGTTGAAGTGCTAGGTTGTAAATGAAACTAATTCCCAGTTCTGAGAAAGAAAGTCTGAACAAGCCAGTCAGAGC
The DNA here is from genome assembly GCA_008921705.1 of Burhinus oedicnemus. Lineage (NCBI taxonomy): Eukaryota > Metazoa > Chordata > Aves > Charadriiformes > Burhinidae > Burhinus > Burhinus oedicnemus. Next base: position 4,010,256 of record VFFE01007199.1, on the reverse strand, counting down.
TTGCTCAGAAAGTAAATCGATTTTTGCATTCCACCTGAACTCATCTGCAGATACTTCTTTGTCTTGGAGGGGCATCAAGCCTCTGAGAATGCTAATCTCGGGCCCAACCACCTTCTAGGTGTAAACAGATCTCAGGCAGAGCATTTTTTATTATTGTAATTCCACCCACGTAATCTCCCTCGGCCCATTACATCCACTGGCAGAAAATGAAGTCCTATTCTATGTTCTTTATTCCTTCAGTTAATGCAGAGATTTTTCTCATTAATGAGCCATATAGCATGACCCCTGCTCAGATGCCAGCAGGAGGTAGTGGAGACGATGCATTTCCATCCCAGTTTAATCTAGGGATGGTCGCCAGGAGTTTGAGAAGGCATGGCATCTCCTGCTAAGAGAACAACCCATCACGGGAATCTCAAACTTTGTTCTGCCCGAAGATAATAGACTCGCTGTAGCTGTTGACAGTAAACTTGTCTGATGGATTTTCAGGAATAATTAGAATTGGTGAACTGTTTTGGAAAGAGGAATTTCCCATGCTCTAAATTAGGCAAAATAGCTTCTTTTCAGTTGGAATATATTGCATGTTTTTTAGAAGGTTAAGCAAAACTATCTTGTCTGTGGAAGGCCTCTTACTTAGAGGAAACCAAAGTGGGCGTTCTGCTCCAGACAGTCACTGACAAGATTGGATCTGTTTCCAGCTGACATGCATGTTGATATATGCGTGGCAGTGAGCCATGCGCCTGTGAACCTTACTACTTCGGCACCGGAAGATTTTTGAGGGATTTACACACACACACACACACACACACCCCGTTCAGATACAGTTTTATCAATATAACTATATGTATTAATTATAGTAATTTAAATTTGGGTAGGTACAGTCTGTCTATGAAGACGTGATTGTCAAAATGTTTTCAGTGGATGGTAATACATTATCTGTATAATATATATAGTTATCTGGAAATGGGTATACTGTTCATGATCAAAACTTAACATACCTTTAAATCTGCAGATTTAATAACAACTTTGGTATGCAGTACTTGCTTGTTACAATCTCGTTTGATAAAACAGACAAGTGAAAATTAAGTGGAATACGCAAAATGTTACTGGTTTGTCTTTGTAAGCATACAGCCTATGTTTAACTGACATAAAACTGCCCATTCATCTGAAGTGAGTAACGTTTATGGATATTGGTTCACAAACAGTGTTATACATCCTTGATTTTGGTAGCTACGGAAGAGCTATCTAGGATGAAAATATTTCCTGTACTGTTATCTTGGAATGCAGTTTGTGCCAGACTTTAGTAGCCAGTAAAATAATTAAAAGAACACACTATTTTTTTGCCGAAGTTTCAAAGAATACAATTCAGGGAATATATAAAGCACAGTACATTTATTAGATAATCTGAATTTTGATAGAGCTATGATGGAATGTCAAAGTGAAATAACTCCCCAATGACAGTCTTTCTAAGCTTGAGACCTACAAATCTAGTTTAAAAAAAGGAAATAATTAAAAAATCCTTTCAAATCTAAAAGAACAGGCCTCATTCGCTATCATCTTCTCCATAGCATTCCTGATTTCACTGGCCACTGTAATACAACAGTCATCACTTCTCTAGGTTAAGAACTTGGTCTATTTAAAACCTCATAAAAAATCCATTTCACACTGTGGTTCGCAATGTTGTTCCCTGGAGTTTTTCCTGATTGTACTGTATCCTCTTTAGGGTTATGGTGCCCCAAATCACATGCACTTCAAGATACAGGTTTCCCATCGTTTTAGAGTGTGTCACATGTTTTCTATTTTCCTACCATCATAATTTCTAATATTCTGATTTAAATTTTCCTAAGTGACTACTCCTTAGTATTGTCTAGATAATTTTAGAAAGCTATTGACACTGACTCCATGAATTCTCTTCTGCATGGTGGTGGTGTAGAACCCATCATTATATTTGCACGTTACAGTCATTTTATCCCTTAAGAATTAATTTTATATTTATCGCTTGATGCTGCTGTTATCCTTTGCAATCAGTTTTAGCTTTGATTATGCTTGGTAATTTCTTATCAGGAAACTTGAACTCTTTAGTCACCTCTTTTCCTGAACTTTTGTATGTTGAACAGCACAGATTCTTTAGGGATCACACAGACAATTAATTTTAATCAGGTGCTGATCCCTGAAAAAAACCCTTCTGTTTTACTCTGTAACAGATGGACAGCCAATGGTCTTTGGTGACACAGATTGTTAAAAGCCGTGTTGGGTGCCAGATCAGCTGCATGTGTACGGGTCACGATTCCTTCAGAAGATCCCAGCAGACCTGTGACACTTGCAGTCGCTGGTTTACAGCACGTGTAGGTAGGAAGGGACCTCTGGATGTCTCTAATCGCACCCCTGCTCAAAGCTCAAGTGATCAAGACCTTTTGTCCAGATGAGATTCGTGTATCTCCAAGGATGGAGACTCCGTGGCTTCTCTGGGCACCTGTTCCAGTGTTTGATCAACCTCACAGTAAATAATCTTTTCCCTACATCTAATGAGAATTTCCCATCTCCCAGCTTGTGTCCGTTGCTACAGACAGCAATAGTATGTTGTCCTATCCTTACGTACCTCCAAGAAGGGTCTTGGTCTTCTCTATGTTCTGCCACTAGGTAGTTACAGGTAGCAATCGGGTCTCCCCTTGGCCTGCTCATCCCAAGGCTGACCAGACCCCATTCCCTCAGACTCATCCTATACCCCAACCCCAAACCAGACACTCCAATAGCTGGACTTTCTCCAGTATGCCCATATCTTATTTATAGTGGGGATCCCGGAACTCGACACAGGGTCTGGATGTGGTTTCACAAAGGTCGAGTAGAGGGAAGGGTCACGTCCCTCGCCACACTGGCTGCAATCAGGCTAGCAAGGCCCAGTATGCGGTCGTCCTTCTTGCAAGGACACACCGCTGAATAATGTGAACACATTAAACGTTTTCCATTTACAAGGTGTCTGTTGGCTCCCTTGATGTTTCCATATTTAACGGTATGCCTCTATTAATAGTTCAACCCTTTTGCCAGTCTGCAGACCTGCTTACTGAAGAACCTTATCACCTTTGCCCCGTTTTTGTTCTCTTGAGCCAAGACCAGTCTAAGCATTAGTTAAACACCGGTAGTGTATGTGCTCAGCAGTTACTGTTTGGATGAATTCCACTGGGTCCTGGTAACGTTTTTTATTCATTAACCAGTTTGTTTTGAAGTATTTCCTAGGGACTCTTTGATGTGACACAGCTCTCACACTTCCCTCATAAAAGCATTTTAGAAGTGTGCTTGTTTAAGTTCTTCTTCATTGAACATGGCTGCAAAGACTTCATTCAGCTTTTCTGGCATGCCTTTATCTGCTATGTTTTCCTCACACCTTGATCATCTCCTTTGCTTTGGAATACCTGTCTGGTACCTTTGGTGAACAGGCTTTGCCTCAAGCATGGAAATCGTGCTCTTTGCAGTCTGTATTCTCAGTCGGCATATTAATATCTCACTGTGATTCAATGTCTTTTTTTACAGTGAAGACACGTAGATGGAAAATTTTCTTGCTAATTACTTCTTAGGCGATGCTTTGCTGTTCCCGAAGTAACTATAAAACACTCACTGTATAGTCTGTGCTTATTTTACTAAGGGAGACAGCGGAGACACATCGTTCTATTCTGTCACTTAAAATATTTCAAGTGTTGTGGAATATTAGAAGTATTTCAGGCACTAGGTTCAGTGCATTTTTTTCACTGAGAACAGGGTATTTTGTTATTAAGGTAAAATAATAAAGTACTTCATATACTCAGCGTTAGCACTCTGGAACCTTTGGACTTCCCAGATACCAGCTACCATTTACGCTTAGCACATGTAAGAATTTCCAGTAGTTTCCTTAATACATGGAACTAAGTAGTACATTGTCTGCTGCATTAAAAACATCTGTGAACACACTGAAATACTGATTTCAGTCATTGCTGTTGTTTCATGACCTACAAGTTTTTTGCACGTAGCTAGGCAGAATACATAAATGTGAATTTTGGATTTTTTTTCTCAAATGTAAATTGTTCTATATAGTGTCTTACCCTCGCCGTGTGTGTGTACTCCATGTCTTGTGCTGGAATGAAACAAACAGGAACATTTTGGTAAAACAAGGTGGGGACAAAGTGGAATTACAGTTATAATAATCTATTTATAGCTTCTAAGCTCTTGTAAAACTTGCTAGAAAATGCAGATCTGCATGTGCACATGTGAAACCTATACAAAGAGAGATGTACACATAGGTATGTATATGTAGGAAGTAACTCCGTGTGAGGGAGTTCTAGATCTACACAACGTATGAACACAGTTTCGTACAAAACAGAATACCTGTGTTCAAGGGATACTGGAAGCCATATACGGGGATTAATAATGTGCTTTTGGAAGGCAGATAAACCCACCATTCTGAGTAGTTTAAAAAAAAAAAGCATAGTTCAGTAGTCTTGAAACTATTTACTGAAACCTAGTGTCTTGTGAGTTTTTGCCTTGGGTTGATTGACTGCGCTGTCTAAGCGTGAACCTCTTCAAGGTAACGCTTCTATGTCCAGGGCATTTAGACAGATTCTCTGCTTGTGTATTCATAGTGCCTTTTAAGTTGTGTGTTCATAGTTTTAGCATCAAATTAAGGTAGTTACTGAATTGCTTATTTTCATTTACTTTGCAGATAGTTTCTATGTTTGAAACCTTTCAGCGCTCTCATACTTGGTCACAGTTGACCACTTTGTTCAAAAGTCGAGAGTAAAGGGGTTCTTGGTTGTTGTTTTTTTTTTTTAAGCTTCATCTCACCGTGATAGTCCCCATGTTCTGTTACTAAGAATGATATGAATCACCATACCATGCAAGCAATGCATAACCAAAATCAGTAGTCCCAACTTTAAATCCTTCTTACCTCTCTGTTGCCCAGGTTAGGGCCAGACGAGCTTGTAGAAAACAATGAAGAATTCCATGTAAATTCTTTTTAATAGCCAGAGTTGCTTTTGTTTTAGTACTCGTATTTTCATCCATGTTTCATTTTCCTAGCTGACTGTCTCCAAAAAGACTTTGTAAGCAAAGAATGCAATCAGATTTGTGTTAGAATTTATATTAACTTTAAAAAAAAAAAAAAAAATCTTAACACTGCCTGCATGAATGAGGGCATGGCCTGCCTTTACATATCTATCATTAATATCGATGGAAAAAAAGAAGAATATGCGCTCAAAAGAAAAAAGAAATTTGTGGTAAACATGTAAGTCAGAAACTGGTTGGTGCATCCTAATTATATTTGTAATGGTAGAATATTGTAACTGAGTTTCATTCTTTAAAATTCTCAGATGCAGATCGACATTGTGAAGTTGCTGGGAGTCCTCTGAAGATCAAAAGCACCAGAAAACCACTGTCATGTATCATTGGGTATTTAGGTGGGTATCTGCATCCAGAGGAAAAAAATGAACATTCAGTTTTTACTGGTAGTTAAAAATCCTTTATGCATAAAATGAGAGATTTATGCTTATAGTTAAAAAGAAAACTATAAAGTTAAATTAATGAAAATTCTGATCTGCTATCATCAGTTGCAAAACTGGATGATTGGACTTGCAGGATGTAGGCAGAAAGCCTTCTGATACTGGTTTAAAATGGCAGAGTGAAACCTGGTGTAATTTGGAATGTGAAAAATACTCTGGTAGCCTAAACTGAAAGGGGAGATGAGGTACCCAGCATGGCCAGTGCTACTGTGCTCTGTCCCTTGAATCCCCCTGTGATACTCTCAGGAGCAGACTTCAGCCACAGTGAGACACTGACCCCTTAATTTGATGACATAACTTTAAAAGGTGCAATGAAATCTGTACTGAGATCGTCACCGGGAGGTCAAGGCACTCACATAAGATGGCAGGGAGAGGAGAAATGTTTACGTAATCACACAAGTGATGGGATTCCCCAGAGGTTTTATATTCATCCTCAAATGAATGTAGAAGTCAATCCACCGATCAGAGAAGCAGTGAATAATTCTGCAGTGTGTCAGTCCCGTTCTACAGAAGGAAAGCTGAGAGTAGGACTCGGTCTAAACGTTTTTCTCAAAATTGCAATCAACAGAAGGTTTTTTTGTATTAGGACAAAGTAAATAGAAACAGCCTCTTGACTTACTGAAATAGAAATCGGTTATTAATGTAGTTACAACTGTTCCTCCAGAACGTCGAACAAAACCCAAACTTCAGAAAACCAGTAGTGAAGAATTAAAGCCCGCTCTCACTGAATTTTGATTCCTCCTGCCCTGGAGTTTAAGAAAAAAGCCAGTGATAATTTCCTGCAGGCATCCCAGCTGCGTGCCTTACGTATGTTGTCATTGAGTGAATGAGGGAAGGGCTGCTTGGATGGACTTGGTGGACTTGTGGTTGCGAGGGGGGGCAATCCGGCAGGAGATGGATGGTTCGTCCGGCTGACCCCGTTTGGGTCGTCAAAAGAAGAAAGGGCAGCGGGTGTGATCATGGAAGATGCTGCGTGTTGTTAGTGCCACGTCGTTTAGTTGGTGAGGGGTTGTCTCGACATCTCTGGGAGCATTTAGTCTGTAGGTTTAATGGGAGTGAATGAATGAACGGCATCAGACAGCATTATGTGTACTTAGGTGAGGGTTTTGTAGAAAATTAACAGTGCTAAAATATACCAGGTATCTGTAGAGTCTGCTTAGCATTTGACCGTATGGGAAAGGAAGGTATCTCCCAACAGCTGAAGGTAAATAGTTATGTGTTGCAGGGAGATGAAGTGTACCCAGTGTAGTTATGGACGTCCATCTGAATTAGCTCTGTAAGGATGGCTAGAAAATGGCTTTTTGTTTGCCATTTAGCTTGGTAGGTTTGTGTTTTGGTTTTGGTTGTTTTTTTTTTCCTTTGGCTTGTGATGGCTTTTTGTTTGTTTGGGATGTTTGTTTGCATGTTCCAGTGATTAATGCTTGCATTATTTTTCTCATAAAATTTAGCATTTAGCATTAACTTATCATGCCGTGGCTTATAAGTGAGGTATTTCTTTTCGTTTCAAAATTCCTTGTATGCCATTCCAACAGAGGTTTATTGGGATACAGTTAGCTGTGTCTCTTGGGGCACTACTGTTTCCAGCCCTCCTGGTAAAGCAGAGAGGGTTTCGGTGCCCTGCTCACCCTGGCTCATCGCTTCCCTTTATCCCCGTTCTGCTTCTGGGCTGCCGGTTCCTCAGGTGAGGTAGGTTGAGCATTCAAAGCAGGCTCTGTCCTCTAGAGAGCTGGGGCTAGTCCCCTGTAATCGCTTCAGTCGTCGCTGTGCTTACTAAACAAACCCCCTGAGGGGAACCCCTGCCTCATTACATGTCCTATATTGCCTCCTAGTTATGAGGAAACCAGGCTAACGTTTCCAGCGGGGATGCATGTCAAGGAGGGGAGATGAGAGAGAGAGAGGTGCAGCTGCTTAAGCATCTCTGGAATCCAGGATCCTTGTTTAAGTGACTCAGGAGGAGACTTCGACTTTTCTTTGTCTGCTTTGGAACTTCCCCCCCAACCCCCACCCCAGTGACATTAGTGGAAATAGAGGTTTTTAGCATTGTTACTGCTAATTACTTGTTTGAGGCTGCAACCTGGTCTTATAATAAAGGTTCCCTAATAGATCGTTCAAGTATCGATTCTTATTCCTGTTCTGTTTTTATTTCAGAAATGATAATATAATCTGAATCTGACCAACTGGTTATTTGTTGTGTGGCTAAAGGGATAATTTGGATTATTTGGATATTACGGTTAGTTCTCCGAGTTAGCAGAAGGTGCAGGAGGCTAGGAGATTCTCAGTAAAGTACTAGGTGACAGAACAAGGATAATCACAGCAGGAATTAAAAGATCCCTAATTACTATTATTCCGTAATGCAATAATATGATGGGATAATATAATTCAGGCAAAACCCGTGAAGTGCCTCATTACCTCTCTCAGGGGTGATGAAGCAGCTAGTTAGACAGTGCTGATCTAAAGCACACAAATACTTGAAGCGTGTTTAGAGGATGAGTGAGTGTACGGTGTAAAGACCCCGCATGAAGGACTCGATCCATTGGGAAGCGGTCCTGGTGATTAAGTTCCTTTCTAGAACTTAAAAGGAGAGCTTGGTCTTGCTACCTTCCTTTACTGCAGAAAGCAGGACAGCCTTTGTGGTAAACTAATGGAGGATTAGTGGCCTCCAGACTGAAGAGAAGTCGAAGGAAGGAAATGCTTCCTTCTTCAACTCTTTGCTCATCCTGAAAATATAAAATTATATCTCCTATACACTGTAGGCAGAAGCAGTTTACAAGTTTTCATATGTTGATCCAGCTGCTGGGATTATTGTGGATGCTGCTGGAGCTCATTGGCAAAGAAGATAATATTTTAGTGGCGTTAGCCCTGAAAATTAGTAATTTCCTTCAGAAAATTGGAAAAAATTGCCAAATGAGTATTTCATAATCCAAATTCCAGTCATCTTCGGCAAACAATGCAAACCTTTCAGTTGAAAGTTTTGCTTTAGCAATGAGTAGTGTTCATAACATTAAGCACGCCTCTCTTCCCATTTTAGTAATAAAAGCAAAATAGGTGCTTGTTCTCTACAGCATGGAAAATGGGCCGTGCCATGAAATCTGCTGGGAGCTTGGCGTTCCTAAACTCTCGTGTTCCTAAACTGGTGTTCCTAAACTCAAGCCTGTGAAGGCTCGCTGTGGGAGCGAGAGCGTGAGGCCAGGCAGGCGAGGGCCTGAATACCGGATTCCCTTGCCATTTGTGAAAGAGGAAAAAAAATCTGCTGTCGCAGTGGACTTTGACCTAGTGCAGTGGGTTTTGTTTCCCTTGCATGACAGCTGTGACTAGGCTGCGGGGCCTCCTCCTTGGATACCTGGCCTCGCTTCAAATTTTGTGTATTCCCAGCTTCTGTGCTTTATTTTATTAAAAAAAAGGCAGAAAGGAGCATTTTCACTTCACGGGGTGCAAAATGCATTTTTTTCATCTTTTCATACTCCCCTTGGACAACTGACTCTCCTGATCCATCTCCCAGCCCCTCTGTCCTCACCTTCTCAGCCCAGAGGTCGCTTCTGCTCCGTGGGGCAGCCGGGTGGCCGGACGTAATTGGGCTGCAAACGCCTCGCAACCTGCCAGGGCCGGCAGCTGGTGCCCTGCGGCTGCGGTGGAGGGACGGGGACCTGCCCTCGGACCCTCTGACGTCCCTCGCAAATTTGGGTCTGCCCGAGGACGTAGGCAGTGGTGGCTTTCTGAACCCAAATGCGTGATGGGAATAAGCTAATTGGTTCAGCAAATTCCTGGCGAAGAACAAGCCGACGCTCCTGAGGCTTCCTTTTGCCGCTTTTATCTGGCAGATAACTGAGAAATTTCCATACAACGGTATCAGCTTTTGGCAAACACGGCAGTCGCCACCCTGAAGTGTGCTGGCCAGATGCGTGTCACTGCCTCTTACCCACCTTTCTTCCTCCTTCCCCAAAATACGCCTGCTCCATGAACCACATTAGATACTCTGGGATGCATGAAGATCCCCAGTGATGGCTCCACATGGGAGTCCAGCAGTCCCTGGGGAATCCCGTGCACTCTTAACGATTCTTGTGTTCCTGCTGCAGTTTTGGGGTAGTTGTAGCTTCAGAGCCCTGCTGTGGCTGGTCTCCCTGACTTCTTGCACCTGGTGACTTGGGTTTGGGAAGATCCCTCGAAACTTGTTGTTGTGACAGAAAATATTGAATAGCTTGAGGTATCAGGGTGACTTCACTACCGTAAAATGCTTTTATTTGCTTGCGTTAAAAGCTCTAGGTGTGTAGCTCCAATACAAACCTCAAAACAGTAGGAAAATGTAAACAGACCTGTTTCAGATTGATTTGTATTATCTATTCAATCTCTGAAATCGTTACACATCTACAACATAGTATTGAACTCGGCAAATCTGAAGTGAACTAGATTTTTCTTATTTGGAAGAACTGTAGGTATGAAGAATTGTGTTTGAGTTGTTATTCAAGGTCTTGTAAACACACGCTGAAGAAGCTTCCTTTCCTTTCACTAGAAATGTAAATGTAAATTTATGTTGAATAGACTATTTTTGTTTATATTTGAAACCAAGTATGTACGATCTCTCTCTCTCTCTCTCTCTCTCTTTTGTCTCAAACAGAGATTCATCCTGCAGTGAAACCCAATGTAATCAGGTCGACACCAAGCCTTCAAAGTCCAAGCGCAAAACGATTGCTTGCGCCTCCCAATCACTCTTCTCTAAGTATCTTGGGAAAAAGAAACTACAGCCATCATAATGGTCTTGATGGTACGTGAAGGAATAGAAAAGAAATATTATTTAAGTCTCTGAATTGCAAAACTTTCTGTGGACCTCAGATGACGTTAGATAAAGGGGGCACAGGCCAACAGAAACGTAAGATATGGATAGCGTATTTATAGCATTGATTCTTAATGCAATGAATGGTGGTGCTTATTCATTGAACATGGACATATTAATGCTATCTCTTCCAAAAACTACTTTTACCATTTTTATTACTAATCTTGATATAAAAGGACAAGAAAAGAATAAAACAGATTTGGTGAAGGCAGAGATGCAGCAAATGCTTTATTTCAGTTTATTGCATTGCATTTTCATTTGAAGAAATATTTTGCAGTATGCAATATGCAAGACCTTTTGAACTACTCTGCGTGAAATTAGTTGATACGTAGCTGAATTGCAAAATACTGGACCTGGTGGTTTACAGCCAATCTCTTTGCTAGTATGTGAATTCTAAACACGGCTTAGCCTGGATTCTCAACACTGTGATTGGTAATAGAAAATAGCTTTTGGCATCTTGGGTCCCCAGACTGGTCCCACAGAGTCAGGTAACACAAGAAGCAGTCCTGGCAGCAAGGACTGGTGGAAGGTAGGAGCTCCTACTGTCCCTGCATTTGTACCGCCTGCAGAGGAGGGAGCAAAAGGAGTGTCACAGAGGTACAGGAGAGGCTTTTGGTGTACCCTGTGCGGCGCCAGGGGTGATCTTTAAGCCTGGTGTATCCAGTCACTTCGTTACAGTATGGTGCAAATGGAGAGAAGCTATGAAGCTGTACCAAAAAAATGATGGAAATTTGTGGGTGAGGCTAACTTTTCTCAAACAATCTTTATTTTTTATTCTGAAAAGTGATTGTTTATTACTGGGGGTTTTTTATTATTATTACCAAAAAGAAAGATTTTCAACTGGGACTGTGAACATCACCTGACGTCCGAATAAGAGGAGAGTCCAGCAGGATATCATTTGTTTGCACTAAAAAGAAATGCATGCATTTCCTGAACTCTCTCTTTGTGAGATGTGACTTCTGTCAGCCGTTAGCTTATTTGTTCTGTAATTGAGTATGGTTGTTGAGATTAGGGACATGAACGAAGTTAGGCTTTGAAATAGACTGTTTAGGACACGATCTGCACACAAGAGGTGGCTGTCTGTTTTCATGCTTCACAGAATAGGTCGAGGTAGAAATGAGAGGGTCTCTTTTTAGACAAGCTAGTAGAAACAGTATTCCAAGTACAGGAAGAAAAACTTGATCTATTATCCATCATCTTCCCATAATGATCATGCTTTTCTGTCATTGCCAACGCTCTTTATATCTTGCAGTGAAAATATCTACTGGTCGTTTAATAATACCTGGGTAGAAATCACTACCTGCTTTGACAAAAAGTGGTTATTTAGTATATACAGAAGGGAGGACCCCTTGGACCTCTGCTCAGTGTGCAAACAGCCATTACGCAGCAGGTAGAGGACATACATGGCAGCACAAGCTATTCGGTGGACCAAGATGGCAACCACGTGACTTGTACTTGGATAAAAAGATGATGCCATTAATAGGCATAGCCATAAATGCCGAGTTCTCACTGCGAACTTTCAGTGTGAAGTTCCGCAGCGCTGGCCTGGTCGTTACCGCATGGGAATGCGAAGGCTGCTTTCCCCGTCCCCTGATGCTGGCCGTTACACCGGCCGCGCCAGATGAGCTTTAAGTGAGGAATGACTTTTCACCTGGAAATAAAGATGATGTTACATTTCTGCTGCAGAGAAGGCTGCAGTAATAAATTAAAAGTAAACATTATTTTGATGATGTCCCTAAAAGGCGGTGTGCTGGAAGTCTTTACAATTTTTCTTCTGCTTAGTACAGATGTTCTCTTCAAAGTAAAGAGTTTATAAAACCAGTCATTAGCCACGCTGATTAGTTTGTACGAGTCAGCTAACAGTGTTAAGGAAATTTGCACAAAATAACATCTAATTTGAAAAATTGGAATTGAGAACTGTTTTGCTGTATTGCAACTGTATTGCTTTAGGATATAATTATTTCTGCTTATCTGTTCTTTGTGAAAACATAACTTAGTGAAAGTATATATCCTAAATAATTGAAATCTGTATTTTGTTAGTGTAAAAAGGGCTATTTTAGTATTTAAAAATGGTTATTTTGGTTCTTATCCTAGCCCCTCTCTTTAATTAAAAGCCTCCAAAGTGTAAATGAAATGCAAAGGAAAACCAAACTCTCTAAATCAAACCAGTAATAAGGATTCTCAACAGCACAGGTCCTCTGTTCCTTTTGACTTAAAAACACTTGCCTTTCATATTTGCTGTTTAACCCCTTCTCTGGTTGTTGGTAAATATCAAATACATCTCTGGGGCTGTAATGTATCCAGCTTCTCTTCAGTACACAGCAAAAACTCAGTGACCGGATCAACTTGGGAAATGGTGGTTTCTGTGTAATTGCGCTGACAACAGTGTACTGGCTGTGGAATGGAAAGTTTTGCCAACCTCCAGAGTTTTTGTGTTACTATAAATACGCTGAAAAGCTTTTTTGGTTCCAAAATACTGTGGATTGTTGCTGGGTTTATTGCATTGCATCAATTAACAGTATCCAGAAAGCCAGCTATGGAGATGATGATATACTCTGTCTTTCCGTGCATGCTTGATGAAATGAGCAAACAAAAATGAGCACAGTGGGCTTATATTAAGTCTTATCCCTTGCTATTTTCATAATCTTAATGTTGTTGACATAGAAATGTCTGCATGTTTAGGTTTCCTTCTTTTCAACAGTATTAGAAATCTGTTGTAAAGCCATATAAATATGTTTACTTAAGATATACAATAATTTACAGCATTCAAGTAAATGTCACTTAGACTTGTGTAAATATCTATTTAGATTGGCATATTTAAAGTCAGCCTTACTGCCTAGGTGAGTTGAGTGCGGTATTTTGACAGAATTTGTTATTAACCAAATAATAATTATTGGCTCAGAAATAAAGCGATGTAATATGGAAATGGCACTCCTTTATGCCTGTATGGGGGAGTTGGGGGAGATGATGAGAAACATCATTAGTATTGGGTTTCATGCTTTTAAGAGTAATAAAAAAGAGCCTGATTAGCATTTCTTAGGGAAGTCTTATGTTGATTTGAGTCTTTATTTTGGCCAATGCAGCACAAGATTGCGTTTCATTTTTCCATAGATGCACCTCCAGCAAGAGTCTGGTGCAACTGATAGGGATGAGGGAGTCTGTCATTTCTGACTACTATTGCTCGGTCTTTATTGGGAATGATGAGGGAGCATGTTTACCTCCATCATAAGTGGTGGGTTTGTGCCCTGAGATCTTGCTATTAAGTGATCTGAGTGTCAGTCGGTGTAGTTGTATGCAATAAGGCATAGACCTAAAAAAAATTTGCACTGCTTAAGCATTGTATAATGTAACTAGCTAGAGAGAAATCTTGCAGCTGTTTCTCTCCTTTCTTGTAGAAGAAAGATTTTCTTTTTTTTTTCTCTTCCCCCTTGGATGGTCTTAGAACTAAGTGGTTTTTCCTTTTATTTTCAAACAACAACAAATCTCGCATTCTGTAGGATGGAATGAAAAATGCCAGAAAGCTTTTTTCCATTCTGGAAAAAGTCATAGTACTTTGGGTAGTTTTCGTGCAATATGCATGTTGGTGCTTTTAAATATGCTGAGATGCAGATTTCCCGTTGCTGCTGAAAAGAAAGTCAACACAAGATATTTAAATGGTTCTCAGCAGTGAAGACAGTCTCCTTCAAATGGGAAAACTCTGTCTTCAGAAAATCACGATGTTGCAGAGTGTTACGTGTAGCCAGTTTTATGACTGGAGTTGACGGTGGGAAGATTTAGGTGTGACTTTGAAGTGCTTTGTAGGTATTTTGAATCTGATCTTTAAATTACAGTGTCTGAAATTATTCCAAGCAATTACATTCACCCACAAGCTGCTTAACTGTGAGCAACAGTACATCCAAGTAGTCAAGTTTCACGTCAGGCTATTGTTTTGGCAGGGTGAGTAATGATAATTTTCCATATAATATTTGGAAAGATCAGGTAAAGGTATTTTACATAAGTAAAATCTCTGTCAACTGGCAGGCATTTCCTTACTTTGATGCATCAGAACCAGAATATCCACAGGATGCTCAAGATATTAACGTCACTAATGAGGTACAGAAATCGGCCTGTGCCTGTTGATACTGTTTTTATGATTTGTGGGCAGAAATAGGAGAACCGGTTGTTCATAGCTGAAGAGACTTTAATCAACAGCCCTGATCCTCCTTCTCTCTTTCCCTTCCCAGACCTTTAATGCTGTATTTCAGGCTGAGGTGTCCTGATGCCTTCAAGAGGATTCTTTCAACAGTCAAATTTCAGTTCCTGAATGTACTGAAATACGCAGCTGTATCCGAGACAGCAGGTTTTGGTCTGTTTTCCTAGGAACCCGCACATCTCTGGCACAGCAAGATGGGGAAGTGACATGAGCAATTGACAAAGGGAGAAAGACCTCAAAAAAATGTTCCTTCTCTCTTAGATGCTATTTTGGTCAATCCTTCTCTCTCTGCTTATGACTAATAGTATTGGTTATTGGGGAGATAAGCAAGGAAGAAAGCCTTATATTTCACTCCTATTTTTCTGTGGGGAGTTTGAGACTCTCCTTGGACAAACACATGAAAATATAAGCAGCCTAACTGCCAAGCAGGGAGTTTTCAGTTTTCCTGAAAAAGAGAAAACAACTCTAACATGTGCTTCATCGTAATTAATTTACGTAACCCTATGTGAAAGTATATTAGAAGGACGGAGTTTTCACTATAGGGTGAGATTTCTCAGCAGAGGGAGTTGTTTTTTTCTCACAGGTGTCTGATAGTTGTTATACTGTTTTTTGGTGGTGATGGAGATGTTCTACTGCGGTGGCAGCCTAGCAGCATGGAACACATACCGAAAAACATCTGGCGATCCATTACTTTAAAAAATAAAACCTTAAATTTCCTCTTATGTATTAATAAATTATATACATACCTGTACTGTTATAAACATCATTTTACATACCAGTGATTTCCAACTGAAAGAGAAGAAATAAGATGTGATAAACAAGCTGCTATGTGAATCCACTTTTGCCATTTCTTCCATGCTGAAACACAAAGTGGGATTGAAGTTGAGTTGTGTATCCACACTTGTCCCAAAAGTGAGAAACAAAAGGATATATATTGTTCCATGGCCAGTTTTTCCTCTGAAATTTGCTTTGGGCATGTGCATTCTAGCTTTAGTCCTTGGTACGGCCAGCAAATGTTTTGAAATATTTGGCTACAGATCTCTTACTGAAATGGTATCAATGGAAACGTGAGCATGGAAAGTAGAGCCCTCTGGAAAAATTAATGATGTGTTACTGTCATTTACTGGAGAAGCACAGGACTCTGAAAAGCGTATTTGTGAATCTTCATTATTTCCCAACATATATTACTCAGAACATTTATTTATGTCATGATACGAAGTGCTTTTATGGCAAGAGCCTTGTGATGCATAGTTCTATACAGAGTCACTAAAACCATCTCTGACCCTCAAGAGATTAACCTAACAACCTTTTTACCTTTGATTTTTGCAACTTGCACTACAGTAGCCAATTTCTGTCTATTTTCACTGTCCAATTGGAAGCAATCATTTTAAATATTTAGTAGGAAACTAAAATGCTCTACAGTTTGCATTTCTGTGGTCAGTATTATTCACTTATTTTTGCAGAGGTGCAAATGAGGATACTGAAGATGATGAACTAGTGACAAGTTCTGGAGCCTGAATGATGTCCCTGGCAAATGACGCAGGCCTTAATTACCCCAGGGTGTTACTGCTGACATTGTCAATCATTTCTAGAAATAGGCTATTGCATCTCAGGTTTGCATGTCTCAAGCCTTTTTTTTTTTATTTAAATTTTTGAATTATAAAACAATGTTTTTCCTTCAGTTCCTTTACAATGAGTTGATGATTCCCCCTTCCCCACTTTGATCTTCATTCCTCCAACCCCAGTGATGCAAATGACATTGTGGCTTAACATGAAAAATCATCAGCAAGGAGGAAAAATATTTAAATCTGTAATTTTTGTCCAAAAAAATAGAAGTATTTTTTTCCCCCAGAATTTCTTAAAGTTGTGAAAATTATTTATTATCTTGCGATGATAAATGTGTGGTCATCATTTGCCTACATTGAATTCACATTACAACTATCTCCCAAGTATTTGAGGTTCTCTGATTACAAATAAAAGCACGGTCTTCCATTCGGTGTCTGAAGACTGCTCAAACTGCAGAGTATTTTTTCAGTGGGTAAAAGTAAGCAGTGTGACTTTTCTACGATGATTTTGGTTACAGGAGGACTTGGGAGGAACAAAACCATTTCTGCAAACCCACGTTTCCTTGAATTTCCTCCGAGAAGGAACTGTTCCGAAGCATTAGCGTAGCGTAGCACTGTGTTGTGGGTTTTTAATATAGACAGTGACTGCTCTCGTTTTGCAAAAGTCAAAATGCAATATCTGTTCAGCTGTAGTTCTCAGGCCTATTGTATCTTCTGAGATGAGTTATTTCCACGGGTGGAAGTACACTAGAAATTGAATAAGGGCTTTATACTTTTTTTTTCTTTTATTTCCTTTCTTTCAAAAATGTATCTTTGCACTTATAAGGCTGCTTTGCCTGCATTTGGTTCAGAAAACCTACAAAACTAGAATCACAGTCGTGCTTTGACGCACCACTTTGAGTGTGCCGGACATCACTTACGTTGTGTTGTAGTAAGGAGACGAAGACTTCCGACAAGGGTACAGCATCGTATGTCTGCATTCAGCAGTGTAACACGTGCCTCAAACCGGGGCGCTCTGATAACAGCAGGGTTAGAGAGAGCAAGCGGTGTGGGATTGCAGGGGAAGGAAAGGGTGCTACGTGGTGAACTGCCCCATTTTTCCTGCTGAATCGGTGTTTTTTTATATACAGGTAATGGGTAGGCATGAAATTGCAGTAACACTGGCTTTTCTAATTGGCGGAATAAATCAGCTCTTAAACCGGCAAACAGTAAGAACAACGCTATAATTAAGTTAGCATTCAAACCACAACGCAGATAACCAGAACCTAATTCCTGGAATCACTGCTTTCCACTAGTATTACTTTAAAGAATTAAAGTTGCAGAAAGAGAATCCTGGCTGTTGGGTAACAGGATTAGCAGCGTATTACCTCGCAAATTACGTGTTCTGGATGCGAGATCTGGAGTTCATACTTAAAGTGCTTCTGTATATAATTACTGTCAAGTAGGTGGATTATTTTTGTAAGCTGTGATTGCAGAACAATAGTTCTTAACAATTTTATTACATAATGCAATAGGGAACACACCTTCAGAAAGTGCTTAGGCACTGGAAGTGGAAAGATCCTGCATCTGGGGAAAATGCTTTGTGATAATTTTGTATGTTTTTGGGCTTTTGCTTTTCTCGTCTGTATATCGTTTCTCCAGTGTTTCAAATTTCTGTCTTGCGAGAGGAAAGGTCTTCCTCAAATTAAGTCAAACTCATTCTTAGTCTGATTATAAGATATATGTATATTACTGGTTTTTTAATGATACTTTTGAAGGAACACTTAATGTCACTTGTTCCGTTGTTACAAACTGGTAGGAAAAACACAATTGTTTGGTTACTTAAAATATTCATAGCCCGAGTGGAGAAGAAATAACGAAACAGTCTTCCTTCCTCAGCTTGTTTCATAAGGTGGTCCGTCTTGGGTGAAAAGGTTCTTTATAGTCTTATGCACCATGATAAGCTGTGAGTGTTACTAGGATTAAACTAAACACCTTTGCTATTGCCTGTCTGCCTTTATTTTCTACATGTTTAAATGACATTATCTTGAAGCATATTTATTCCGGAAGGTTTAGAAAAAGAGCACCTTTCACCCACTAGTATTGCTGATGACCCCATTAATATAAAAGAGACAGATGAATATCAGATAACTAAGTTTCCTATCAGCAGGCTGTCTAAAGACTAGCACATATAAACATAACACATGAACAGCTGGGAAAGGACTGGAGTGTTATTAAGGATGTGGTTTCTGTCCTGGCTTGAGGAACCCTTCAGGGAAAAAAAAATTAATATCTTTCTGGGGAATAATATGTAAACTTGAAATAATTCTGTAGCTGGCACCATCCCTTAGCAGTGGACTTTTTCTGATTTAGCCTTAAACGGTTTTACAGTGGGAAATTCTATAGTCTCCTAGTGCCCGTTAACAGGGAGAAACACTTGATTGGTCACTATGGTTGATAAAGAAACTTCTAATGTGAGGAAATTTCTTTTTACAACTTAATCATTTCTATTTGAGTTCAAATAAGTATGTTGTAGAAAGAGCATACAAGCATCTTAGGCAGTTTCTGCCGTTGGTGCTTCAGTTTCTCCACAATAATAAACTTCTAAACACCTTGTCAATACTGAAGTTGCGTTTACTGTAACTTACTTGCATCACATCACCGAAGCCCCTTGTTCGTGATGTTGTCTGACCGTTTCTGTTTAAAGTGGAGTAATCCCCTTCACTAGCACTTCATCAGCCATATGGAGAGAATCGTTTTGTATCTTGGTGGTTTCTGGTACTGAAGAAATGCACGTACAGATTATTGCCTCGCACAAAATAATTTGCTATAACTCAGTTATAAGCCAAGTGTTGACTGAAATTCAAAGCCTGCTTATTTAAATTTCCTAAGGCATTCTAAAACTTGGCAGATAAAACTGAAAATCCAAAGTTTTGTGTTCCATTCTGTTGAACACCAAGATATTTGTGGTTTTTCTATAAACTCTGTTGCCCTTAAGCTGCACGGGAGGTTGCACGGGTGTGCAGACCTTTTGTAAAACATGCCTTTTTGAATGCCGCATGACTGCCTTTTTAGTTGGAAACAAGGGCCTTCTTCCTTGGTTGCCTTACTTAAAAGCAAAGTTTTCCATGGAATTGGCTGGTGTGTGTTCATGCATAAACATTGGTCACAATCCTGCCAAATCAGGGCGTAATTATTTTCTGGAAGAAATCAGTGTAGTCTCAGTTCTAAAATCTGAATATTTGGGTCTCAGAGTATGTAAGAGTTTAAATTGTGTAACAACGGCACCTTAATTACTAGTCTTCGCTAGATCCTAGAATCTTTTGACTATGTCTACTTATTAAACAGTTCTTTCCATAGCTTTTTATTTATTAATATACTCAGCTCTTTCTAAAAAACGTTTGGCAAACTAGATGATATTTCACTATCTACAGCAATTAAAGCTAAGAAAAAGATACGCAAAAAAAAAGAGAATGTTTCTATTGTATAATATAATACAGAGATGCTGCTTTACAAATATAATAGATCTTTTTTCACTTCTTTGCTCAGTTTTATTAATAGGTTATCGATAGGGTAATATCCTGGAGTTAACAGCTGTTGGCATTGCATCAGGTGTGTCTCTGAAGTCAAAAATACGCTGTTTAGCAGCTTCCAGGTACATTCATCTCCCGTTAGAGAGATATTCTCGCTTTCACTCAGTTGTCCGTGGAACTGAGAGGGTGACTGAGTATTTTGAGATAATCATGGCTAAGCATAGTTTTTATAGATTTGGCATATAAAGCTATGCCAAAAGGCTAACACCTCTGAGTAAGAGGAAAGATTTTATTACTGTAGTATGTGAGTATACGAAGTGTGGATTTTTGTTTGTCCGCTTTCGTCTTTTTGGGGGTGACTGGAAGTGCTGTGTAGTGCATCTTCTCTATATTTCAAGAGAGAGGAAGCCCCATCCTTTTTGTTTAACCTGATAATTCTGCTGAAGTTGAGGCTTCCTCAGGAAATGCAGTTGTGCACTTGGAGATAGGGTTGGTTGGGTTTTTTTCTGGGTAGTTGGGCGTATAAACAGAATGAGTCCATTCAGGTCCTGAAATGTTATTTCACTGGAATGTCAAAAAAATAAACAAACTTGTAATAACAAAAATAACTTTACTGTGAAGATAGATATTGAACAGATTCAAGTTTTTCACTCTATTGTGATCTTATCTGATTTTATAACGGTGTCAAATATATTCAGGTATCAGGAAATGGTAGACTGTCACAGTATTTATTTTTTACAGTACCAGTTTAAAACTTACCTGGAGGACTGGTAACCTAAATGTATTTTTATATATGATAATTTTTGAGAGGAAAAGGGGGCTGAAAGAGGAGCTCATAACTAAAATATCAGTGGCTTTAAGCAGGTTTTCACATTACAGAACCTTTAGCAATGGGAAGTTATTGACTTTATTTATTTTTTTAACTAGATTTGATTAAGGATGTAGCCTTGTGAAAATGTAGATGTAAACTAGATACAGGAATTACTCCTGAATATCGGACTGAAGTTTCTAAATAGTTTGAGATGTTTAAAATGGCTTGTCTTTGTCTCTATCAGTGATTGAACTATACCATCAGACTTGTTAAGATGACTCCTCAAAATGAAAGAGAAACACCAGTTTGAGAGTGTAGTTACCATTTTTTCAGAAAGAGGTGTGCAGCTGTTCTTTCTCACATCCTTTTAATCTCTTTAATGCTATTTTTAAGGATAACAAAACCCCTGGAGAATTATTTGTGTAAATGATGCCAGTTGGGACCCCAGAAGAATCGCAATTTGGAACCGGGGCAAGAATAACTAACCCATTGTAATTATTGTACGTTTATCTCATTTGCAGAATTGAGACTCTGCTGATTGAATTTGTGCAGAATTGTGTATATTTTACCCAGAACTGCATATAGTGTTGCTACATGTCTCTTCCTTAAGAACTCTGTGTACTATAGCCGATATGATGTCTTACCCAAATTTTTGAGCAAGTCTATGAGATTGCTAGTAGCATCATCTTGCATCTTATAGATCAGCAGCAAATTTTCTTACAGTTTTTTAAATTGTCTCAGAGGATATTTAGTTACTTAAGTTATACCGTTTCAAAAAAGAACACGGCTGTAATATGACAACTGTAGTGTTTTAAAGCCAAAGGCGATGACATTTCTGTCCTTGGGGTAAAAAAAAAAAGCAACCGTAATTTAATTTAAATAGCAGGATGAAGTCTATGTTAGCTATTGGCTGGTCATGATTCCTCAGCAGTTTTATATAAATATAACCATGAGTTCAGTTGACTGACTCCTGATTTATCATATAGGAGAGAACATTTAAGATTTCCGGGTGTTATACTTTTCAATGTAGTTTGTCAATTTCAAACTGAGAATCCATCTCAAAATTCTTAGAAAATGGATTGTCTAGTTTTACAAAGCTTTTTTCAAATTGCAATAGTAATGGAATTATGCTGATACTATTTGTATTTTTTTCTGCAGAACTTATCATCCATGTTAAATGATGCCATATGTTAAAAGCGAAATGAAAAAAAAAAAAACCACTTCTTGAAACATGAATTATGAATTAGTTCCATTTTTATATTTTCTTGCAGAAGAGGATAATTAAGCAAAGAGAATGAGTGCAGTTAACAGCATGCTGTAGTCTGTCCTGTATTTTCAAGACCAGTGATGATTCTCATGCTCGTTTCATGAGAAATCTCTCCAGTCTCTGCATTTCTGATATGTTCATTGTTGTAGCTGAACAGTAGCATCTTAGCCTCCAGGGTGAGCATCAGAAAAAAGGGCTTTTATGGATAAAGACAATACTCTTAATATGCTGTGGTTCTTTTGTTTTCCAGAATCATCCGGCCATACAACAAGAACAATAATGGTAAGTATAGAAGAGATTATAGGTATCGATCTGTCTATAGATATAATTTTTCCTTTGAAAACAAAGTGGATACGGTAGTGTCCGAAGCCGTTGGCATGCTTTCCTCTAAAGTCCAGTATCACTGCAGAGGTAAAATGAGTCAGTCTGCCACTGCAATTCATGGGAAATCTTGGAAAAAAAGGGAGGTTGAATAGCTTAAGAAGTACCAGTGCTGTCAGTTTGAATAGGTGAAAAATCCAGTTACAGTTGTGTGTTATGTGTTTAAGTGATTTTTTTTTTTTATTACGTCAAATTAATGTTGATAAAATCTCTTGCATTCTGTGTGTATCACATGTGTCAGAGCACGTTTAAAGTTCAAAACAATAGCTGAGTAATTTCTTGCATCACATTCCTGTGAGGCCAGTTCCTGACTTTACCTTGAGTTTGATCGTTTGGGTTGCAGAAGCAGAGAAATGTTGAAACGGACAGATACATCTTCAAAAATGAGATTAAAAACTTTTATGCATAGAAATGTCATGGATTTAGTTTCTATCTTGGGGTTTTTATAGTGAGAAATTTAATCTTTCTGTTTCAGACTGCTAATGAAGTTAGATAAAGACTGAACAAAAATTCACATAAAGAAAACCTTTCTCTGACTGGGAAGGATTGTGTCTAGCCTATAGATATATGGAGGGAGGGCTATCCACTTTTGGAAGAAGACCAATTTTTGAAGCGAGTTTTAAAATTTTAGAATAAAACCCAACAAAACACAATGTGAGCTTGTTTGTTTTCATTCCTACAGTTTTCAGGGTGTCGCTTCAAGTTTGTTACCTCTTCTGTATGTACAGCATTTGTGGGACATGTAAATTCCCCCTCAGAAACTTGATTCAACAGGGGACAAAGGGTAAATTTAATTCATTGACTTTATCATCAATAGTCATTAATAATCCAGTGAAAATGGATAATAAATAGGTAAGGACTAGAGATCACAAAATTTCAAAATAGTAGCGAGATGTCTGTGAAAAGTGATGTTTTCTACTGGATGTGATATAATCCTTGTTTGTCATGAATTTGGTTTAAATAGATACGTTTCAATATAAGATGCTTAGAGTTATTTAACCGTATTCCTGTGCTATAGAATTTTGGAAGGGATTGAAAACTTTTTCAGTATTGCTTTCCGATTCTGCATTGGTGTCAGGAAAAGAGCTAGGGGTTAATGCTGAAGCTGGTGAAAACTTCACTCTTCATTGCCCTTTAGTTTTTTTCCTAGTAATTTTACTCTGAAGGTAACACATTTTGTCAGTCTCTCTTTTCCATTAATGTATCAAAACAGCTCTAAAAACTGACCCAAAGAAATGGGGGTTTGCCTGTATAAATGTGTCTACACCAAAACATGGCCAAACTTAAAGAACTAAGAGAAAGGTTTTTAAATAACTTGTGTTCTTGAGGTTCCTGTGTTGTGAACCTCTCCAGACCTCTCCGCTGACAACTCAGACCGCTCAGACTAATGTTCTGTACTCAGTGTGCAGTAATTGTCCGTTGCACTTAAATAAATAAAAGTACAATTAAAAATAAGTATTCTGTTTAGCGTGAAAAGGTTGTAACAATATGTCCTCTCTTCTCTGCAATTAAAGCACAACTGAATGTGTAATGGAAAATTTCTTACTCTCCAGTGAGTAGATAGAATATGTCAGTAAAGCCAGAAAATATAATATTCCTTGCCTTAGAAACAGTATGAGATTATCTATGCAGTAACAGACATTGTAAAGCAATACTACTGAGATCCATTCTTTAATGACTACCGCAATAAATAATTACTCTGAAATGAAGTTCCCCTTTTCTGACTGATTATGGTTAATATTGTAACAGATAAAAAGTTAAAGCATGATTTTTAGTCAATCAGAATGTGAGAGGTATAGCAGCAAATGTGTATACTGCCTCACATGCTTTGACGTAAAAAAGCTTTTGTCTTACCAAGGTGAAGTATTCAAACTGCTTTTAAGTTGCATTTATATGTGGTGGAGTAATGTAAGTAAGGCACTAAATCTGATCTTGGCTCTGAAGATTTGGATTTATGTTAAAATGGAAGCTAATGATGAAGACTGTACTTTGCTAAGGAAAAAAGTGCAGTTTTTCTGAGAACGTTACAAGAATTCTTCTGTATTTAAATACAATGATGGCTCCCTATTTTTTGTTTCAGATTCTTGTTCGAAAAAATAAAAAACTATAAAAATTGTTAAGAGTCTGGAGAGGGGCAAGGGGATCTTCTGTTTTAACTATAAAACAAGTTTCTTCTTATTCTGTGGATAGAAAGATAAGTTGGTCTTCCATGGATTTACTGATTTCTATAAATAAATATTTAATTTAAAATGTTGCTTTTAAAGACATGGTTTATTCAGCTTTTCTGTAACTTCCATGAAATACAGAGGCTATAAACATTGTAGTATTTTAGCAGATGCTTTGGAAAGTCAACTGGGGTTTTGGGGTTTTTTTTTCTCCCTTGCACAGAAAAGTCATTGACTTGGATTTTCAGCATTACATCTATTCCAGGTGTTTTGTGCAAGGTTTGATAGGAAGTCAGGAGGTTCCGAAGCAATACTTGTGTTGACTGTTGCTGATTTCTTGTATATGATCTGCTGTTTGAAAATATTTTATTATTTTTTTTTTAATAGCCTTTGGGTTTCTTAAATGAAATTCTATACCCAAAATGAATGTGTGCCTGCATGCTAGTATCAACGTTTGCAACTCCGTGCTGTGTGGAGACTGTGTTTTGTAGTTTTTGCATTCATCTCAAATCCCTATGAATAAGTAAACTAAACTGGCCCCAAACCTTGATGCTTATTAGGAGTATAAAGCTAATGCCTTTGCAAGTAAGAACACTTCAGGTGTGGCAAAACAGAATAAATACCTGATTTAAACTTATTTAACGTAACTTATTAAACGTAATTCTACACGTGTTTTACACTATATCCTGTATAATTAGGTCAATGCAAAATATATTGAACCAATTAATATGGATTATTACTAATCATCTGAGCATGCCTGATTTCTTCTAGTGATTTTTTTTCTGCATGTAGTGAGCTGCTTTTGCTCTGTTTGATTTGATTTCATTTTTTGTTGTAAGACACGATAAAAATTTTAAAATGGTAATTTAAGGCAATGGGAATTTTTCCCTTTTTTAAAGGATGGGGAAGAACGTAAGAGATCATAAATTCAAGTCCACTTATGAATTTAAGATAATCCACTTCAGCGTTCTTTCAGCCGCAGTATAAACGTTCCCCATTAGTTTTTAGGCTTACAATGCTGGTTGGTGCTATGTATTTATTTCAAAGCTGGATGGCTCTTCAGACTCTTCAGTGGCTCTCAGTGAATAAATGCTCAGCCGTTTATATCCCAGTACAAGCTGAGAAACTTAGAGACAGGAACCTCGACTGCGATTTGGGATCCGAGTCCCTTTTCTGAATTTGTACAGGATTCCTTCCTTGACTTTCCAACATGCATCTTAATATCCTTGTGCTTGAAATTCCCCTGGGAGCTAGTGAGGACAGGAGAATTACCCTCCATAATAAAGATGCTGTCTTAAGTTGCCGCTTTAATACGAGGTGTTTTGTGAAGTATCTTTGTAGGTGTCTTTGGAATAGTATCCAAACTTTGTTGGACCGGTAGCTGCCTCTACAGCACATGTCACGTGTATAGCGATGCTATACAGCTAATTCCCCAGTTTCTCAGACACAGCAAAGCCTTATGCCTGGTGCACCTTGTATTGAAAGACCTGTATTTACAGTTAAGCAACTGGTTGAGTTAGTAACTGATTAAATGAGTGCTGCTGCTTCCAGAAGATTTAGCAGAGAGAAACACATTCTTACGTAGCTTCTTCATGAAAAGGACCATTGCATTCATTGAACATTGGAGGTGTCTCAGTTACTCACTGGGAAATGAACATTTGTGTATGCAAATGGGAAATTCATGCCCCTGCAGCTCTCAAAAATTGAACCTGTGAGTGAAATACATGAGAATGGCCACCACAGAGAAATCTTTTAGCAGGGGACAGGTGAAGCTGTGAAGACATTATAACAAACGGTCTTCCCGTAAACTCATCCTAGTTGAAGACCTTGAAAAGTTTGCCTTTGGTCTCAGAGGTCTCTGAGGATGTGTTCAGCCTGCAGCATGCAGACCTCCTGTTTGGCAGGTGAAGCTCTTCCCAGTTAGTCTGTGATACAAGAAATCTCGATGAACGTATCCGGATCGAGATGGGGAAAAACTTGAGAGAAAGGAGTCACTCAGGAGGGAGGAGGATTTGTCCAACACGCAGCTAGCAAACCTTGGGTAAAGCTCCTGCTGCTCCGGTGCTGCTGTGTGATCTGCCACTGGCACGCGGACTCTTAATACCAGTGGTTTTGTTGCAAAATCACAGCACAGCTTATTAGTGATGTTCACAGTCAAAATCAAAATGCCAGCTGCTAATTGCGCACGGCAGAGTTATGATGAAATTACTGGAGCGGGGGTTTTCAATGAATAGGGCTTCTGTGGCAGTACAGGTAGTATTCCTGAGGCTTTCATAACCTTTCTAGCATGTGTGCTAGAGGTGGAACATTTGAAATAATCATAATTTTTTTTAAAAAACATTTAACAAGTACTTCATATGAAAGTTCATTTTGTTCTTGGTGTTGATATTAGTATGACAGTGACATTGAATGCTCCTTTTTATACACAGTGATAAATGTATTTTTTGAGAGCAACTAATGAACTGATTTGCTACTCAAGAACTTCAATTGTTTTGTTTAACTAGAAATTAAAGATAATGTGGTCCCTAGCACATACTGAAGAACAATGATCTTATTTTCTCTTGTCCTTAAGTGAAATGTAATTAATTTCTTCAAATAGCTTGAAAGGACAGGGAGAGAAGGGAAATAAAAAAGAAAATTCTAAGCAATATTATGCAGCAGAAATGAGATTATATTGTAACCCTTGCACCATTTTCTCTAATGCTATCTCTTGCCTGGAGTAAGAGTTAGGGTTTAATAAAAGTAGACAAAGCAGAAGTTCAGAACTAGTTACGACATCTGCCTGTGCCAGAGGAAAAAGTATTATGAAAAGCACATACTTTTTCCATCACGCTTAACTGTTCTTCAGAGTTTATGCCGTAGGAAATAACTTCTTGTACCTTCTACATTTCCCAAACGTTTTTTGCCTGTGTGTGTTGTTTGAGTAAAGGAAACATTCAGCGGTGTATTAGAAAGGAGCCTGGGAAAAGATACAAACCATTATATTTGATAACTTACGCCCATTTCTGACTGGGGAAGCACAGCAAAAAATTGCTGTTTGAGCCCTCGAATATTGTATGGCACTGCCCATTGCCAGATAAAAATAGTTAGTCTGAAATCTGATATATGGCAGTGTTTTCCATGCATGAATTCTTACTTACTTTTTGAGCACTATTCACTTTGTACACTAAGAGATCATCCGTTAAATACCTTTATGAATTTCTAATTTCATCCAAAGTATGTATTTTATCCTGAATTCAGTGTAAGTAACAGCTGAATTACTTCTAGTAGCATGTCCTTTAGTTCTTCTTCCCCACCAAAGGCAATACAAAAAAATGCAAAAACCAAACTGCAGCCTAGACAATGAATAAAAAAATGGAAAAAATTAGGCAAATATTTAGAGGGACTACAAAGATAGATTTATAGCCCTGTGTGCAACACCTAAATTCACCATAAACCTTGGTTGTCTCTAATACAAAGGAAAATAGTTCAGCTCTAAGAAAGAGTTACGTGTGACTCACTCAGATTTGATGTCTTGTTGTTCTTTTTGTTGTTGCTTGGGTTTTTTTACATCAGGTCTAAGGAATCATAGAGGAGATTGTTCACTTATGTGCACTAAAATAATGAACACTGGAATTTTTCGTCGAATGCATAAAATTTTTCCTGCTGAAGGGAGCAAATGGTGCGGATCGGGGTGTGTTGAAAATTGTGGCATAATGTGACTATAATGCATTGAATACGAGTGTAAGAATTGTGCAGAAGAAATGAGGGCCTTGTTTATTATTTTTGGCTGTTAGGTTTTTGTGACATGATTTAAGAGATCAGTTTTGTGCTCTGTTCTGCTAGTCTTTGCGGATGCTGCCAGCCCATTCCTTACTCGGTGACTGTGGGGTTGGTCCCCTCGTTAGAGGGTACTCCCATGAACGTGCAGCATTGTGCGCCTTTTAAGAATATTACAAAAATGCTATCAGTAATGTGGAATACTGGTATTATTTCACCATGAAAATAGTACTTCTTCCTCAGAAAACATGATGTTGAATCCATGTGAGACAAAGTAAGCAGACTTTCATCTTTGTATAGTCTTCTATCATATCTTTTTTAATCAAATAGGGTTATTAGTTAGTCCTGCTGCTAATCAGTTATGTGGGAAACAAGATTCAAATTTCCAAAATTAATATATTTGTCATGGGATATTCTTCCAAAACATTACCTATAGACAATATAGAAAACCTAATTTTCAGTCTCTCCTTTTCGTGTACCAGAAGGCAGCTTCCCTCATTACATCTGAGTACTTGCTCTTTTGTTGCACAATTATTCCAGGTAAAGGTTTAGTGGAAAGTTAATGCATCGTTTTATGTATAATGTTATCTGTAGTAAAATGAATGCAGACATATTGCAGTCAGCTTTAATACTAGTGACTGGCGAGTCAACCTGAGAATCATGGCACCAGCAAGGCGATATAAACCTTTGTTACCCTGCTTCCATTTAGGTTAGCAGCAGGACCAAACCACTTGTCTTATTCAGTGACTTTTATTTAAAAGGAAACACAGAGTAAGGACCTATGAAGTGTGAAGCATGGATTTTTAAAAATCAAATTAATGCCACAATTGGACGAAAAAAAAGTCTCTCATCTCATTGGTTGGGCTGCTGGGTTTTTGCTTAGAAAATGTGACTTCTCTGCTAAAATCAATGAGTTTCTGTTGCAGAACTGCTTAGTTCATGGCATTGATTCATGCCTCAATTTCTCTTCGTACAAAATGGCGTTAGCAATAGTTAATTTAGTTTTCAAAGAGCTGTGAGACCTGTGGATAAAACACATCAGTGCTCCACAGGGTGGTGTTGTCTGACCCCCAGGTACTGGTTGAGGAAGACTAGCTGGTTTTTGAGCGGGGTGCTGTGCGTAGGCTGCCCTTTACAGCAGAGTTAGTTAATCGAGTTATGCTCATTCTCAGGCAAATACCTTTCCCTTTTATTATGATTTCAGCACGCTGCTCCTCATGTTCATATGACTAATGGTAAGGCCTTGCAAGCCAGTGCAAGTGCCATTAAGACAAGCACCATTCCAGTGATCAAGAGACAGAGGCAAAATTGGCTTGATGCTTCAGATGATGGTTTCTTTATAGCTACAGAGGAGACCAGGTAAGAGAAATGAAATCTAAGCAGGGAACGAGGCTTCACTGCATACGTGTTATTGATCTATTATTTGAATAACAGTTTTTGACATTATTATTTGAGGTTGCATTACAACAAAGAGCAATGTTATGTCAAAACATACACCCACCTTAGCATCTCTTGCACACTAATATTACCAGTATTTCACTAATAAGGCTTCCTCAGTCAGGGCTACTTCTCTGTGGCAAAGATTAGAACTTTTTAATTGTTACTAATTGTAGTTCATATACAATGAAGTTTAAGGTACCTCTGATCATTCACCAAAATGTAAATGCATCCACAATGTAGGTTATACTCCAAAATTTTCAGAACTTGAAAAGTATGTAGCACACAACAGAGAAATATAGAGCAGATAGCATCTTTTCCAGGCTAGAAATTGATTTCCTTTAAAAGCAGCTAAGATGATCATCTTTTTCAGTCTTTCATTTGCAGATTAATTAGTAAAATTTAATGAGCTTTTGCTTTTCCCAGTAGAGCTTGATATCACAGAAGAGTCACTAGTTTTCTGGAGGCTTTTCTGTTCTTTTCTTCCCCTGTTAAGATCTGGCCATTCCCTGCTTTAATTCAGACTAAGACAAGAAGTTACGGTCTGTTTGTGAAAGCTGTGGTTGCTGGGCCTGTTATTTAAAAACCCTTCAAGCAAGGGGATTATTACGGCAAGTAACATCAGACTGCTCCACACTTCTGTGATTATTTCACAAGCCTAGAAAAGCTGGTAGTTGGACACAAATGTAAATAATAACATGAGGGATGAGGAAGAACATATGTAAATATAGAGCTAACCAAGGAAAATGGGCATATTTAGTCCCGTTTATGGTTGATTCACCTAGGGAAGTCAAAATACTAGTACATGACAATTTTGTGGTTATTTCAAGATCAATTAAATATGGCACTTCATTTTTCTTTTCTATGAGGAATGCAACAATTCAGAGAGAGTGGTAGGAGGATGATGAGTTCTTAGGCTTGTGGTATCTAGCCAAGATTGATAGCGTTCACTATTTTGAGAGTTGTTTAATGCAAAGAGCTTAGTAATATCAGACTAATCCCTAGTGATTATACCCTCAAAGTGAGACTGGTAACCTTTCGAAGTTTTAGAACTTTCAATATTTTTTTCAATTATTATAGAGGAGTGCCTGCCAAAGGATGAAGTAAGTCTTACACTGACAGTGTTTGTCTCTCCCCAGTGATCTCAGAGGTAGCCCAGGCAACTGGCCAAGACTAGATGTTTAAATTCTAGGTGATCAAAGTATGGTGAGATGAGTCCTGCCTTTGCAAATCACTCGTCCATGATAGTCCTGCCTGTTCCCATCCTAAGAAATCCCCCTTCCCACTCCCATGGCTGCAGACACCATACCCGGGCCAGGCAGCAAGGCAGAACTTGCACTGCCTCCCCCTCCGCACCCATGGTGGGGGGTGAACAAGGGTCTTAGTCCTCAAGTCTCTGCATCTGCTACTCTTCTCCAAATCATTAAAAGTTTAAAGAGTAACATTTGAAGTTTCCTTGTATGGGGAGCATAGGGCAGTTAGACCTCATTGATACTCCATCAAACAAGGAGGTGCCTGAAAATGTCGTGCTGCATCATACTGGCCAGTGCTGAAGAGGCACAGCAGGGAATACTCGAGGACTGGCGTGGGTTGAGTCCCTCCAGTACAGCTGATCCCAGTCTGACCAGAGCTAATGCCGTAGCTTCAGTGTCAGTACGTATGCACGCACCTTCCTTCTGTGCGAGCAGCACACAAGGAATAATAGTGCCTCACTGACATTAATGTTCAAAACTATAACTAATGGAAGACAGCAACTTTTTACTTTTTTATCCTTTGAAGCTCTATTTCACATGAGATCTGTTCCTTCTCTCTCACAGGGCCTTTCCTTCCCCAACCCCGTCCCCATCCCCATTGATTCCTTCCCTACCTCAGGTGTGCTTTCTCCTTTCTAACATTTTCCTTTGATCCATTGATTCCCTCCACCTTTACTCCAAGATTATTTAGAAGAGGCGGTGTAACTTGTTCTCCTCTCGGCTCTCGCTTTCCTCCGGCCTTTGCACTGCCTCATTCTGCTACTAGGAATGCAGTGATGCCCAAGACAACAATTAAATGCTCTGCTTTTGGGGGAAGAGGGAATGGACACTAGTCCCTGACAGCCAGCCTGTCCTGTGATAGGAGTTCATGTAGCTCAGCGTGGCCGTGACTCAGTTGGATGCAATATAATTGCAATGGGAAGAAATATCTAGGGAGGAGACGAGACTTTTGTGAAAAAGCACCAAACAATTTATCCAGTCCTGCCATGGAAGAAGAAAAAAAAAAAATCAGTTGCCAGAGTTTGCAGCCATCAGATATTTAAATATGTTCTGAACACTCAGCTCAGAAATAATCATCCTATTTGAGTCAAGGTAACAATTCATTCTTTAGGGCACTTGTTTTGTGCTGCATCAGGTTCCAGTCTGTTATATCATGTGTATTTGTTCATTAAAAACACATGTAAGACAGACACGTAGAATCATAGAATCATTTGGGTTGGAAGGGACCTTTAAAGGTCATCTAGTCCAACCCCCCTGCAGTGAGCAGGGACATCAACTAGATCAGGTTGCTTTTAATTCAGACTAAGACAAGAAGTTACAGTCTGACCTTGAGTTGTTTCCAGGGATGGAATGGGGCATCCACAACTTCTCTGGGACACCTCTTCCAATGTTTCACCACCCTCATTGTAAAATATCTCTGCCTTATATCTAGTCTAAATCTACCCTCTTTTAGTTTAAAATCATGATCCCTTGTCCTATCACTACAGGCCCTACTAAAAAGTTTGTCCCCAGCTTTCTTACAAAGCCCCCTTTAAGTACTGGAAGGCCTCAATACGATCTCCCTGGAGCGTTCTCCTCTCCAGGCTGAACAACCCCAGCTCTCTCAGCCTGTCTTCATAGCAGAGGTGCTCCAGCCCTCTGATCATCTTCGTGGCCCTCCTCTGGACCTGCTCCAACAGGCCCATGTCCTTCTTGTGCCGAGGACTCCAAAGCTGGATGCAGTATTCCAGATGGGGTCTTATGAGATCAGAGTAGAGGGGCAGAATCCCCTCCCTCGACCTGCTGGCCATGCTTCTTTTGGTGCAACCCAGGATACAGTTGGCCTTCTGGGCTGTGAGTGCACATTGCTGGCTCATGTCCAGCTTTTCATCCACCAGTACCCCCAAGTCCTTCTCAGCAGGGCTGCTCTCAATCCATTCATCCCCCAGCCTGTCTTGATGCCAGGGGTTGTCCCTCCACATGCTAATTACAGCAAAAGGAAAAGCATTTTTCAGTATAATGTTTTCTTGCGACATTCCATAGCAATTTTCATTTCTCCATCCTAAAACATTTTTGTTTGTGCAGCGAATTAAGGTTCAAGACGCATATTCCTATAAAACATCAAGTAGGGAGTGTAGAGGGCAAATTTTCTCAGACATTTAGCTAAAAAAAATTACACTAAAATAGTTGGTTGAGGAAAAAGAAATGTAATAGTGCTGCTAAACTAAATAAGGTGCCAGTGTATTTCATGCTAACCAAGCCAAAGATGCGAAGCACAAGCATTCTAGATTTTATTATCTATCAGTAGATAAGATGAATATATGTATTTATGGATATAGCTCCCTTTTAGAAGGTATTTTAGAAGAAATTATTATCATCCTTCCCCCTCTGAATTTAAGCACAAATCATATTTCTGTAAAGTTAAATATTGTATGTCTAATTGCTCACAGATTCCAGGTATTTTTAGTGATGAATGAGTAGGGACCTAAATATTCAGAGCAGTGAAAAATAACTGTAGAAATTGTATATCATCTAACCTTTCCAAGGTAACACGGGGATTTACCCTAGAATTTTAGGGCAGTGCCCTTCATTCTTCACTCAGACCACGGTTCAACAGTGCCTGCAGGTACACTTAAAATTCAGTGTGAGTATATGTATCATTGAAACAAAAAGTCTGGAGTTTACATCTGAAGTTCAACATATTTCAGGTGCTGATCTGCTCTTCAGAGTAGAACAGGGATGTATCAGCTGTAATGTGCATCCTCATACTTTTAAACTTTTTTTTAAAGTCATAGCTATTGAATGCAGTTTCCTCCCCTGTTGTGTGTCAGTATCTGCACATCTGGGGAAAAATGCCAGCATAATTCCCATTTGTATTCCCCTCTCTCCAAGCCCCGAGGCCTCTGCAATGGGGGGCTGCCTATTAGCACGGTGCCGAGCCCCAGTTGTTGCAGCCCCTGGCCAGTCTGGGGAAGGGAGGGAGTGAGTTTGCATCTGCCTACATATTAGTGCCATGAATGAATCACCCGTATGAATTTCTTGATCAATCTATACCTATCTATCTGTAGATCCCCTTCCTGAATACTTATCGGCATGCTCAGTGAATTTTGCCAATAAGTATAGAGGTCCCCAGTTTTGCTATTTGATCTGTAGTGCGAAGCTGCACTCTCCATTCAGAAACCTTCTTCGTGCCTGCGTGAGTGCAGCTCACTTGGGATTTCCAGGCCTCTGTTCAGTCACAGGCTCACAGCAGGGATTATTCTAGGCAGAAAACCAGGTGACAGTTCAAGAACACTTACCTTGACATTACATCATAATTTTACATTGATCTTGCTGGATTTAACATTTTTCTATTTTTCTTTGTTCTTACCCTTTTTGAGTGAAAAAGGAATTCTCCTTCCCTACTGCGAAATAACTTGCTCAAGATTTTATTCCAAAGTGCAAATACGTCTACACAAGTCATTGAAAAATCACTCTCTTTAAAAAGCCTGGCATTTATCACCACCCACCAAGGGAGTCTCCTTATTTCTTTTTAATACACTTAGATATTAGCTGCTAGGATTCTCCTAGCACCAAGTGCCTGCTGTAGGATCAAGCTCAAGTCTCATAAGTATAAAAGAATTTTCTTCAGGATGTTGTACTAGATCACCTTCACTATAAGGAAGCTTTTTGGGTTTTATTCCCCTTTTGTTGACTAGCCGTGGTATGGATTCTGCTGTAGGCCCTGTTAGGGGTTAATGCGGAAAATGAGTATATTGTGTGAAATTAAATTCTTTATACTGAATCACCATTCTGGGAGTTAAATAATAATTGAAAAAATGGAACAGTTCATATTATGGTCTCCAGAAATTTAATAAAAATGTAATATATCAGCTTAATATCTGTTGAGTTATATAAGACATAATCACAACCTGTGAATAAAATTAGTAATATAGCTGTTGGATGTCAAGGGAAATGTATCTGTTGATTAAAGCTTTTCTTACCAATTCTAGGTATGCAGTGTGCATACAGTTCCTATACACATGCTCTGTCCGTAACAGAATGCATGTGCATGCTAATGACCATACTTGTATAGGGACAGATAAAACACTGTGTGGAAAATGAAAATTTTTTTTCAGCATTTGCATTGTAAGAAATGTGTGGAAATGTTTGGCTGAATGGGTTATAGCAGCAGATTCCATATGCTTTCCCTTCATGGGCCAAAAAGCATATTTGCATATAGAACTGCAGTTGAATGACTCGATGCTTGTTTCCTTTCAGTGCTGAAGCAGTTAGAAACCTTCTCACGGTAAGTGCAACTCCATTGGGAATGAGTTAACTGCAAGTGCTAATATTAGAACGTGATCTTTAGCTGTTCCCAGCAGACGTTGCTTCCTTTTTGCTGATAAACTGATTCGAGAGGCATCCCTGTGGCAGCATTATATAGGCAGTTTTCATATTCTTCACTTTACGCTTTCTCCAAAAGGAAAAACTTCCCTTGATTTGTTGAGGTACTACGTAAGGATATCACAGTTGCTGTGATAATTACCTGAAACCACTCATTCTTATTTATGCATGTCTCATAGCACACGCAAAAAGCTTAAAATCAAAGTTGCATGTTGAGACAGAAGGGAACGTGAGGCTGACAGCCAGCTTCAGCAAAATACCGAGTCTTGCCGTGCCGTCAGTGGTCTGGCTCTCCTGCAGAAGTGGGGGAGAGTAATGCTGGTGCTCACAATCCTTCCGGCTCCTGCACACGCCGCTAGCGCGCTCTGCATTGTAGCTTGATCAGTGTAAACCCTAGCCTGCGCTTCTAAAAGCGAACTGAAAACTCAGGTGAACCAAACCCTTCTAAGTATCGCCAATATGAAGAGTTGTGAGTGACCTGCCCTTGACCCTTCTCCCTCCCACATGCATTTTAATCGATGCTTAGAGAAGGTCAGGCACGGTGTTTGAGTTACCGCTTGTAGCATGTTGCTGGGAGAAAAGGGGAAAGTGGAGGAGTAAGCCTCCGGTGCCCGGGGTCTGATTTACAGCGCACAGGGGCAGGTCTAGATCAAAGTCAGAGTTCCAGCGGTAACTGCTCTGCTGCTTCTTCCTCTTCACACATGCAATTCATGTCACAGAAATGTTCATAGGTATGTTTGTTGGGTTGGGTTTTTTTCAGTTGTCCCCAGCTGTGCAAAAAAATTTGTGCACCAAAAAAAGTATTTTTAATATACGCTCAGGGGTGACCTCTGCTTTTCATCAAGACAAGGCAATTTGATTTGCAGTGGGATCCTGGTTTGGAACCTCACACTTGGATCCAGAGCATAATGCATTTTCGTTTCTTACCTGCATGGCACTGGGGCCGTTAGACCCCGACCCTGCAACTGACTGCATGAAGATGCCTGGCTGCACGCGTGGAGCATCAGCTGCAAGCCTGAGAATGTGATGCACCAGCTACTACCCTCTAATCAAGAAAATCAGTCTCTAAGGATGTAATTTTCTGGTTCCTTTACTTCTGCTGTATTATATAGTTCTTATACATCTTGAAAAGCAGGGATTACAGAATATATCCCTTAGAATTATGTCTAATCCTTGTTGATAGGATTGCAAATATCTTATCGATTGGCTGCAGCCAACAACCGTTTCCAGTCACTGTGACAGTGCTGCATATGGGGAGTTTGGTAACTGTCCTTGCTACAATTCAGGAGCGGTCCTACTTGGCTGGCTACTGCTCAAAGTTGTTAAATACTCGTGAGAGTGAAAATCCATAGTCTAATAGTTTCTGTGAGCTATCATTTTGACCTTATTTAATGTGGACTGTTCATGAGTGCTACGCCTTGTTCACACCGTATAAATCATGCTTCTTCCTTGAGCTGTAGCTAAGGTACTGTGATACAGAATCGCAACCAGTGGTGTAAAAACTAGATCATAATCTCTTGCTATTTGTTTCTCATTGAGCAGCTTTCATGGACCTACAGATATTTTCTTTCACTATTTATCTACATGAGTTTTTCCTCTGGCTCCTTTCACAGCACCTAAGTCAAACTAACACTACTGTGATAATGCAAAAGTTTGTTTTTAAAAGCAGTATCATTCCATGAAGCTAAAATGAATTAATTTGAAGAATGTGAATATTTTTTTTACCTTATAAAAGGAAGACATAATAGATATGTACATGGAAAACATGTATGTAACAAAACCCAAAGTTCAGTATAAGTTGTGCCATTACTTAGAGCTGGTAGATTTGAAGAGCATATGGTATTAAGAGTTTTGCTTCATCAGTCTTCAGAACAAATGAAATACAACCATTCTCGTTTGGAGCTATGTATTAAATCTTCTCACAGTTTAAGATGAAGTTTCAGTGATATTGTGGTAAGCTACTTGCCCTGTTTAAAGCTACGTGGTAAGGGAAAGATGTCGTAGTGGTTGGAGTGCTAACCTCCTTGGGAAAATGTGATTCAGTTCCCTGCTCCATCACAGACTTCCCTTGAGACCTCAAGCAGGTCTTCTAAGTCCATATCTCCAAGTCTAACTCCTGCTATCAAAATTAACAAGGTGCCTAGATACTTTCTTTGTTGAAGATTTGGAGTCAGTTGTCTATATGCCCTCTGTTCGTTGCCTGAAGAATCAGATGAAGACTCCTTTGTTCCTTCACAGGGCTGTTGTACGCGGAGCAGGTCAGAAGCCTTACAGGGGATCTTCTTTCTGAGAAAACTTTTTACCTTTACTGGTAATAAAATCTCACAGAAATGCCATCCACAGGAGTCCCGAAGCTGCTGACTGAAACTGGGTGATGTGTTAGTTTCAGAGGTGTCTCCACTGATTAGCAGGTGAAAATTAATTAGCGCACAGCTTCAGTGATGACCGCAGGGAGACTGAGGCTGAGAACAGATGGTTGTAAATGACCTAGTTACTGCTGCCTGAAAAGTCACACGGTTGGATCTTGTAAAATGATCTTTTCTGATCCTACCCTGTTGTGCGCAGAAATTCAAATATGCTGCCTCTCTGTGGTGGCTTAGATACCAAAGTATATTTTGCAATTGCGTCTTATGTAGGAGCTTGAATGTGGTTAATTGACATGACTCAGCTAAAGAGCAGTGACACGTTTAGAGGTGGTACTCAACCACTTGCAATCTTCTCTGCTTTGACGAAAGTCATTTCCCATTCAGACAGTCGCTGCAGAAGTAGCCAGAGCGTTTTATATTTGGGAAGGGAAATAAAATTTCTGAAATGACTTTTTGCAAAATTTTGTTGTCTTGGGAAACTTGGGGGCGGGGGGGGGAAGAACTTCAATGAAACATGGGGAAGATAATAAGTGCATTAAGGATTGTCTTAAAACACAGACCTCACTCGCTTTCTTGGACCTTTCAGACCGAATGTAGCAAAGCTCTTAAATGCATGCCTGACTCCCACTGAGTGCGGTCCATCAGCTAGAGTACATCACGTAGGCAGTAATACATCTTATATGTCAGATGTTAAATTGGGACATCATGCAATTCCTTTAACCTGTTTTCTTACAGTTCTTGTCAAAGTTTGAGTTTCCTGCAGTACAGATGGCCCTGTCAAAAGATTTTCCTTCAGAAGCTGTCTTTTGTGTTTGTGCAGAGGATTTGATGTAGCTGAACCCAGTCCTCTTTACAGGATGTTTTAACTGAAGGTCTTAGGGCTTAGCTTTTTGTTAGCTTGCTGCTCAGCTTTTTCCTAAATTCACATCCCCAGTGGGAATGTGTCATCTTGTAATATTTGGTCATCTTCAATTGTGGAGGTTAAAACCAATTTGGTTTTGAACAAGAAGAAATTTTTCTGTAAAGACCGCTCTTTGTATGGGAAGCCAATTTTTCTTTCAAAGTCTTGGGAAACATACAAAATAACAATAAAAATGCTAACTTGTCAGACCAGCATAGCCTTCTGTATATTTAAGTATCAAAGAAAAGATAAAGACAAGATTAATTACACAATTGTTAGCTATAGCAAGGCTAGAGTAACGTCTACTCTCACCATTCCTATGCCTAAACCACAGAGGTTTATCACATTAAATCTTAGCTATTGATGATTGTAATCCTTAAACCCTGCACACTATCAGTCTTAAGAGATCTTCTTCCCTTTTTACAATTTCTGTGCTATGTGAGCAATAGTAGTTAGTAGAAGCTAGACACAGGGTTAAGAACTATTTCATCTGAAGGCACAGCAATAATGTGCATGTAGATACAGAAACTAGGTGAGTCCTGTGGTGAACACGCTGTTGCTAAAGTTAAATAAGAAAGATGACGATAAAACTGTACTGTGGTGGATATGTTCAAAAATTAATGTAAGTAAGACTGTGGAAAAACAAACGTTAGCTGGTCTCTTCCCATGAAAAAGCTTGCATAAGTAACTACATAGGCATTTTAAATGTAAAATACCAAAGAGAACATAACGACGGCGGCTGTGAAAGCCAATCACAGAGATAACTATCAGTTCTTGTCAAACATCTAAGGAGATGTGGATGGCTGTTTTCCTTACTTGTGCTATGGATAGAGGCTAAAACATTTACCTGACAAAATACAATGGAAGTGGTGTTCTAGTGAAAAAAGCACCTATCTGCACTTTAAAATTCCTACGTTTCCTCTGTTGCTTGATGTGAGACACCAGACAAGTGATTTAACCTCTGAGCAGCTCCACCTTTTTGTCTGTAAACTTGAATAATATTGATGTATACCTACATTTGAGGATGCTGTGCAGTTTTTAATTAAGCAGTCCAGCAAGCACTAAGAGATACTGATATGAAAAGTGGTGGCCATTAAAGTGGAGAGCAGGATGAGTGGCAGAAAATGGACTTGAATAGACCTTTGGTAACATAAGTATTAGAGGAAAAAAAAGTAAAAATCAAATCTTTGAAATGAAGCTAACCTTAGAAATTAGTACCAAATCATTCTGTGTCAAGGCTTTCTGTTGTTGATGCTGCAGTACAGATTTCTAATCCATATTCTGCATTGGAGCCTCTGTGTGTAGAGTGACGGCCGATTATGGAAGAGATTGGTGGTGTGGAGCTGAGCCCCAGGGGATGGTTTTGTGAGGGAACTTTTGCTCTCGAACTGTTTCTGGTAAGACTGATTAATTTTGATTTTTCAGTCCATGCTTAATAGCAAGTAGCCAGAATGCCAAGAAGCTCCTCCAAATATAGTCTATTGGTACATATATTATTCCAGGAAAAGTATATGCATAATTGATAAAGAGGAAAAATATTGTCAATTTTTTTGAGCCTCGGGTAATATTATAAGCTGTAATACTGTAAACACAGTGTCCAGGCCAAAAACCTCAGATGAAACCTACCCTGAAATAATCAAACAAGATAAGGAAAGAAAGACACAAAAATACTAGTAAAAAAAAAATACAAAAAGTTTTGTTTGGGAACAGTTCTCCTCATAAATAAAATACTGAAGTAGTTAAGATGGGATGTTTAAAGTTTGTCAAAGTTGGAATCAGCAACAAAAGTAAATGATCTCTTTCCCCCCCTGCCCCCCTCCCATGGAACATATAATAGAAAGTTTTCGGTTACCTTGGACTTAAATAAGCATATTTAGTTAACACAATATTTTTGGAAATCTTCAACAGGGTATTTAATGTTGCTGGGGAAATGGGACTTAATGCTCGTAGCCCAAGGCCAGAAACAGAAGTTGTATATTAGGAACGTTTTTGTCATCTTAAATTCTGGGATAATGCTGGAATTGTGAATTAATATGCAAGGTGTTCAGGGAGTAGTTGAAAACAACTTTGCGTTCCACTCTTAGCCAGCTCTAATGCATCTTCTCTCCAATTTCTTGCCTGCCTAAACAAAAAAAAATACAGTGCCACGTAGGTAATATTTTCATCTAATGGCAGGTGATGTTTAATCAATATACAGAGTGGCCATCCTTCTGCAGAATAACTAAATGGTAATGAAAATTCCTATTGGTAGAGTATAAAGTTATGTAGTACAGGAATTCCCTCGCACCCTGCTGATACAGTTAGGAAGAATAAAGGAGTTGCTTTGAGATCTTCTGGTGTTTGTGCCTGTGAGCTGTCGAAGGCTTTCTGGCTCCTCGGATTCCCAGGGTGCCTACATATTGACAAATCTGCAGTGGTCTTGTGTGTGTGTTCATGGGGAGGAGAAGTTAAGTGCCTCTTTCTTTAATAGAGCAGGCTTCATCCCCCACAACTTCTGAAGAGCATGGTAACTGAGGAGAGGCTAATGAATTTCAGATAAGGTGCAGAGCAGCTGTCCCATAGCTCAGGTTACAAGTCTGTTGAAGCCTGAGCCATTGTTTTGTTTTAAGGAGTATGAATAATTTACTTTTTACCCATTCCATCGAGCTGCCTTTGCTAGGACTCATCGGTTCTAATCCACTCTACAAAGCTGGATGCTGTGGTGAAACACCATGAATCCAAAGACACACCTTTCTCCCTTCTTTGAGGGGAAAATTGTCTGAGGAACGTGGCTTGGTGCGTGCCTCTGCCATAGTCACTGCCATGTGGTGTGTAACAGGAGATACCATCCCTGCTGAGTTAACAAAGCTCCACCCAAGATGCCAGGCAAGTCATAGAATCGTGGAATAGTTTGGGCTGGAAGGGACCTTTAAAGTTCATCTAGTTCGACGCCCCTGCAATAAGTAGGGACATCTTCAACTAGATCAGGTTGCTCAGTCCTGAGCTACTTAATCCATGTTGAGCTTTGTGGTGTCCATCATTCCTACCAACTACATCGAGGACTTTGTTTTAAACTGTGCCTACCACAAATGGGTCTGGTAGGGCCTCCATGCTGCTGGCTTCTGTGAGAAGTCAGCCTTCCACCGAAATTGGTGTGTAATCGTTCCTGTCCTAGCCATCTGCAGCACGTAACTTTAGTCTCTTGGTGGTAAGTACCAAGGTCACAGATGAACTGGAAGGATAATTTCATTGCTGATTATTAAGATTTAGACATCGTGTGATGACTGCTGTGCGACAGCATCTCTTTATGTTTCTTAGGGGTTAAAAGTTTTTCTCAGTTCCAGCATTCAATTGAAAACTGAATAGTAACACTGAGAATAAGACTTTGCACTACTTTAATTCCTTCTTTTCTAGCATCCTACACCACTTTAAAATGTTAATGAAATATGCCATTTTCAGGGGAAATTAAAGCATGGAAAAATCTGTCGAATGAGGTGATTTTTCCAAAAGCCCTGCCAGTTGTTTGCAGTAAAACTGGATATAAATAATTTCAATAATGGGAAGGTTCCTGTTGTTCTAGGCACTCTAAAAATGCACACAAAGAGATGGTTTCTGCTCCAAGGAGATTTTGATCCGAGTAGATTTTAAATCAGCAGCAGGGAGAAAGAGACAGAGAGGTGGCTTGTGCCATGCAACAGGCCAGGCATGACCCAGTCATAGAAGTCTGTGCTTTAAACGTTTGACCTGGGTTTTTCCTATCAGTAAAGAAAACGCTCAAAAAACATTATTTATTGCTTTAGATATATGTACATAGTAGCTATAAGCTGTTGCTCTGAAACACAAAACATCAGAGAAGCCCTCAAGGTGGTGCAATGCTTGAAAATGCTATATTAATCTGTTTAGGAAGATCTGACACCGTAATTTGTAACTGGTGTGTCTATAAATTATTGTTCATAGAGAACAGTTTTGCTCCGTAAATATTGATTCCAAATTGGAAGATAAACACCAGCAAAGGAAAACATTTCCTTGCTAGAAGGAGAAAAATAAGACAAGTTCTTAAAACATTTAAATGATGTTGGCATGTCTATAGCAGCACCTCTTTAATCTTATAAAGGTTGTACCACTGTATCTGCTATCTGTATGGGTTTTATAAGGCAACTAAGTGGCTCGTGGCAACTGCTTTCCAGTAGCCCAGTGCTTATTAAAACACTTCCAACTTGTTTTATAAATGAACATTTCACAAAGGAGCTTATTTTTAAAAGGCACATCAGTGTCAACTCACTTCTGCCTTCCAAATATATTTCTACTCGTTTCTGTCATTTTGAGGTTAGATTAAAACTCTAATGGAATATGGGTAAGCTTTAGCCTCAAAGTGCTGAGGAAAAGAAAAGGATGTCTAAACCAGCAAGCCAAATAGACAGTTAAATAAAATACTTCTGATTTCCACACAGGTAGAAACGTAGGAAGTGTTGTGAGTCATTCAGTCTCTCTGTAACCTGTCAGGTTTCTAAGGATCTGTGCCTACAGCTTCATCCCAGTTAAATTCTCTTTGAGCAGACTCAGCATTGCCTCATTTTGGCCTTTCACTTTGTTTAAAAGCCTGTTGAAATTAATAGAAAGCCTGTCAACCTCCTAAGACAGTGCCCCCTCTTGTAATTTAATCCACTGAATAGTTATAGTGTACCTCTGGATACAAGAAGCCCTCAGAGAAATGAGTGGTAATTAGGTCTAATAACCCCCAAGGACTGATGGTTAGTTTTAAAATAGTTGTTTTTGCTAACTGGCCTTGAGCTTGC
This sequence comes from Burhinus oedicnemus, assembly GCA_008921705.1. Taxonomy (NCBI): domain Eukaryota; kingdom Metazoa; phylum Chordata; class Aves; order Charadriiformes; family Burhinidae; genus Burhinus; species Burhinus oedicnemus. The sequence continues at coordinate 3,967,157 of VFFE01007199.1, read as the reverse complement.
ACTGAAAATTTACATTGCACAAAATCTACATTGCCCTGGAGCAGCAGCAACTTCACGAATCTTTGTCTAGAAGACTTTTTTTTAGTTTAGTTTTTTTCTCTGAACATCTCGATAGTTAAACTGATTGCAAGTTTCACATAAAACTTGTGCCAGAATGCAAAATCCTGCCTTGCTGTAGTTAATGTCTAAAACTCCACCTTCTTCCAAGGCTGGCAGTATTTTGTGCACCTGGCACTCTTAAGTTGCTGTTTACAATTGGCAAGTCATAGCAGAATACTTCACCCCAATCTAGAGATTAGGTGGAATTTCAGCTATGATTGTCCGGGGAATCAGTTCTCTTACGCCTGCTGCCGACCTGTGCATATTCCTTGTGCTACCAGCAACAGTCGGGTAATAATACCTTTCCACAGCACTAGGTCTTTGTATATAAGGAGGTTGCTCAAATGTCATCAGTCTAAGAAAGACTCGGGCAAAAATATCAAACCAGTTTAGGTAGAGCATGAAGCACAATACTATGCCCTGCAGCTTAAAACTCTGTAGCCAGGTTTGTTATTAGGTCCTTATATTTTTAGTGGAAATAGAGCATCAAAAGCACTCCTGGACCTTGGTATTTCAGAAGAATTATGGACATCTCAAAATTGTGTGTGTGTTGGGGGTGATTCCCCTTCACAGGAAAATGTTTTTCTTTCCATTCACTTTCAAAAAAAGGTTTGTCATCCGCTAAAATTTCAGCGGGTCTTGCCATGCAATTAATTTCCCTCCCAGTAAAAACTTCTGCCGTAACTTGAATTTATTTAGTATTACTTCTTAAGTACTGTTGGTATAGCTGGATAGACCAAAGCCGCTCTAGTCATCACAGTTCTGAGTCTGATGCAGAGGAGGCAAGACTGATGCTCAACAGTTTATATATAGAAGCAGAAACAGACAGATATACCCGATATCAACAGAGCGAAAGCAAGTAATGCCTTTAACTCCTATTAGAAAAGGCTCGAAAAACACATTCTTGACTAACATCAACTGAAGGTCAACTTTCTTTATTTTATTCAAGTTTAAAAATTGCTGCTGTTTTAATGTGTGGCATAATTAGAGCAAGGAACTTTGAGTCAGCTCTAACAAATGAGGAATTTTGTTACCAGTTATCCTATTTCTGAGAAATCTGGACATAACAGATTATATAGGATTGTGCTTAACTTCACCAGATGGTTAGTTACATGGGATTCACTGGGATCCTGACAAAGGGTTGGTTCATTGAAATGGTGATTAAATGTAAGCATGGCATAAATGCCCTACGCAGCCTAACTATTATTTCTACCCAGTAGGTTCCAGTCTGTGTATAAAACTTGCAAAGACAAGGTAGGTCTTAATAGTATGTAGTACTTGTGTATGTTTCCATATTTCCCTGAATAGGTGCCGGGGGTCTTACGTACCTTTATCTACAGTTACTAATTGCAATATCATGCAGACATAAAGAATTTGTCTTACTCCTACATTAGCAGCAGTGCATCAGATTTGACATAAAAATGAGCACAGTGGGCTTTATATACCCATCACCTATTAAAAGTTTGATTCATTCTCATACCTTTGGTCTCAGGAGGACCAGGAATACAATGCAAAGGCTTTAAAATACTTTTTAATTCACATTTCAAATGAAGTCTGTGACACATCATACTTCAAGCACCTAGTACGAAAGTCCAAGGAAGAAAAGCAGGGGAAAATGCCAATTACTCTTTCATAACAACTGCAATGGACGTTATCAACACTACCGATATTAAAGCCATTTACTTGCCATCACCAAATATAAGCTTTATGTAATTAAAACATACGGCTGGTATTAACTGAAAAAGGGACAGGAAATTGAACATTAAAGGTGACTCTGCCCTTAATTCATTGTGCCGTTGGGGGAGGGAGGAGAATGTGCTGAAGTGCTTCGAGCGAAAGGGCGAGCCACAATCATATCTTTGGATTTCCTGCCTTTCATCAGCTACTACTGCAACCTGCATGTCCAAGTGTTAAAAAAAGCTCTGAAGCATTATAAGACCTGATCAGTGCCTCTCGAAAAGCTTGACTGTATTTAGATGCTAAATTCTTCAGTTCCTTCCATCGTCTCTATTTTTTGCAGTAAAAAGAACAGTTTTGTGCAATGGTTGTTTAAATACTACGTTTAATGAAGTCAGTGGAGATTTCCATCCTTCCAATTTTATTTCTGTAATGCTGTATCCCGGAAAGCTAATTTCTGGAATCATTTTCACAATCCTGTTTAAATAGAAGTGCTGGTTTGTGTTTTTAGAGTGCATAACAGATTAGTTCTTCTGATAGCCTATATAGAGCTACTTTCATTTACACTAAGTAAAATGTTGACTTTTTGTGGTTTGCTTGATGTCATGCTGGTGACTGCTTTTTTGTTCTGCCTTTTTTCATGCTAGTTTCGAAACAGTATTTAATGAGAATAACAACATCTTTTGACTTTACTGTCCTTAAACAATAATCGCAAATTGTAATCACAGATACTTTACTGTCCTTACATTTAGTGTCAGCTGCAAATTGCTTTCATTAGTAGGAACTTCTTGGCAGTTTATGAAGTTGCCATATTGAAAATTCGAAAGGGCAAACTAGCATCTAACATTTTTGTAAACCTTCTCAAATGATTAATGACCATGTTTGTTTTCTAAATAAATACAAAGTTTTGCAAACAAATACATCAAAAGGGATTCATTTCTGTAAGCTTTTGCTGGAATGATCCCCATTAATAATCAGTGTGGGTAACAGCTAATGTCTACTCACATGAATTTACAAAACCTAGCTGTCTTATTATTTTAGAAATAAGTGTTTCTACCAGTCTTGGGTTACATTTTTACAATTTTACTATTCTGGAAGGAATGTAATATCTTGTCAGTCAGTTGCATATCTTTTTAGGCCTAACTTAACATGACCATGTAAAGTAAGTACTCAAACAGTAAGTCTGTGTCTCTGTGGGATTATGTGAAAAGCCTAAACTTTCTGGTGATTCATTTCCTTTTCTTTTGCTGTGCTTATTACTGAATGATGCTAAATCCTAATTTGGTGTTCTAGATCATGAGATGCTGATGATCTCCTGCTTTCAGGCAGCTAAAACAAATACTTTTCTCCACCTTTTTAAATACATTAACCAAAATAGGTGTGTTTTTCAGGCTCCCTTTAACCTCTAGGAGCACCGTATATTCTCCTGAATTTTGGTTTTGTCTTTGATTATGTTCTCTTCTGTGGTCCACTTATTCGACCAGAAGCTTACATTCCTGGGGAATACTCAACCAGTAACTAAATACATGTTTGAAAATTAATATGCAAATTATCATATTAGTATTCACTAGAATTTATTTTAAGCTGATTCTGTATGTTCAGTGTCAACGTACCACCATTTTTCAGTTTGAGAGTTAACAGCCCATTAAGGTGAAAGGGACAAATCCCTTCTTGAGTTACCATCTCAAAGCCTCGATGCAGGTAGGCACATCATCACCCTGTAGTTTGTAGTCAGGTCACATTTTCAACTTGGAAAGTTTGTATTAGAAAGCCTGGTCTCATTTAGTGTCAGAGGCACCAGTTTGCTTTAATTCGTTTCCATAAGCTCAAAATCTCTGTAATTTACAAAGCTACCTAAACGAACGCTGGGATTCTAGACTTGAGTGAATTCAGAAAATAGGTAATTTTCCACTAACATCTAATATTCAGGACTGCCAATGAAGGTGCTTCTTGACATACTCTGTGTGTGTCATTTCTGTGTTTTCTGATACTCTACGCTGGATACACTCAGCATTGTGGTTACTGGTTTATAATAGTAGAGAGGAAGAGCAGTTGGAACATAAGAAAGGTTTTTGTTTCAGAATTAACTATTCTTGCATGTATAAGATTACACCATAAACCACGTGGCTGCCTGTAGTTAATATGTTTGATTTATCATCTAAAAGTCTAAAATTAAAGTGAATTTACTGCACCCGAAAGGCACTAGTACAAAAAGCCCGGAGATTCAGGTCATCCTTTATCTGCAGAATTGATACAGTGCAAATAATAATTGCTCCCAGTCCATCACTTTTACAGAGATAACACATTCACTTGGGTGCTAATGAGGTTCTTTCTTCTGTGGTCCTTCATTCACGTATTGATATCACATGCGAGGATTCACCATTTGAGAATTCTGGCCCAAGATTTCATATAATTAAATATTACTGTCCAAATACTGTCGAACACCAACTCACTTTTCACCGAACAATTATCAGTTACTAGTTGGAGACAACTGTGACTCATCAGTTGATGGACAGGGCTTACTCTTGTTGACTGCAAGTCTCTTTTCCATGAACTAGCCTTCCTGCTCTGGTAAGAGTATTTGTTATGTTTGTTATTGGCTCTTGAGCAGTCTTCTGTTAAAGACTGAGATTTATCTCTTCTGTTGTCTCTCTCTTCTTTCCCTCCTTTCCTCCTTCCCTCCTTACAGAAAAATCCGTAAGAAGTTCACCAGATCACAGCTGAAAAGAGCTTCCAGAACACCTTGTTCTCCGATCATTGCAAAGACAAAGTCTCTCACGAACAATAGGGAGGCACGAACAGAGCCAGGAGCCGTCACGCACTGAAGATACAACAGCATCAGCACCATAATCATGTCAGAATCATGTTTAATTGTGAATGCAGATACAACAGGACCTTACACATCTTCGAGACAGAAGCACTGTATGGACACATTGTGGCTGGGTTCTGTGTTCTGGGCAGGATCCAACAGCAGCCCTTGTTTTCCCTCGTCTCTGCAAGGGCTACTTCTGGTTCACTGTGCAGGCCTATCCTGGATTGTCCTGCTATTCCCTCCATTCCCAGCGTTGGCTGGTCAGGGAGGGACTGTTTGCACTGGCCACATTGAAGGAGTATGGATGCAGAGTCCTCCCAGCACATAGGTCTATGCCTTCTAGTGGCTTGATACAAAAATATGCAGCTTTCAAAACTGTTGCAGTGTCTTTATAGTGGGATTTAGCCTTGAGGGGCATTTTCAAAAACAGCTGCAAACTTTGGATGTTCGTATTTTTCAGTATTGGCTTGAATCACTTTGGATTTGATTTTCTGAACTGCTGAGCATCCAGACCCTGAAATGAGGACAAGGAGTTGTTTAGCAGTTCTGAAAATTAGACTAATTGGGAAGTGCCCGTAATTAGTGGCCAGTTTTCAAAATGCTGGCCATATTAGCTTTGTTTAAAATCCTGGAAAGTATTATGTGTGGCAGCGAGCATCCAGCTGGACTAGTTGCATGTGTGGGAACTGGTCCTATTGTCTATATATTTGGAAGCATCCACCTATTTCTTTGGGTATTTTTTGCATTTCTTGAAGCCTATTCTGAATAGTGAAAACCAGCAGAATGCCATTCCCAGGAAAACATGAAGAAATACAGTATTTCCTATTAGAAATGTCTCTCCACAAAATAATTTCTACATTTTGATACGTCCGGATAAAAAGATGTCTTGCAGAGTGCTTTAAAGTTCATAATTGTAAGGCTACAGGTGGATACTTACCATGGAGAGATGATGTGCCTTTTGAAACTACTTGTAGGAAAATGTCAGTCCCCCTGAAAGTGGGAATGGCAACAGAGGCAGGTCTTTTTTCTACTCAGGTACTTACAGGTGAACAATCTCTGCCCTACTTTGAAATCAAGAGGCAACCAGTGTGTAGCACTGCTGTGTAAACCTAGTTGGGATGTGTTGATTATCTGAGGCAATTTGTGTCCTTTAATAGGTTTGCTTTCCGTATGGCTTTTTAAGAGGAATCAGACAGTGAACACGTCATAGTAAGCTGAGATAAGCTTCAAGACTTTTTTTTCTATCTCTTTACTAGGTAGCTCTAACAGTGTAGTATAGATGGGAGGTTTTCATCCAGTTGTGGACGTGCACTCAGGTCTGTGGTTAGAAAGACAGAGATGTAAGTGGTGTCTCATACCTCTGGGTGATTCCCCCAAAATTATTTCCCCCCCATGCGATTCGGCCTGAAAGAGCATCTGCGATCTCAGCCTATAACTAGCCATACTCGCCGTGTAGGATTTTGGGCTCTTGAGACAGTCACCCAGATGCTGCTTCAAAAAAAGAAAGCACCTTGACCTCCTGAAGGGACTTGCTGATGATTTTCTGGAGTGATGGATCCAGGTCTTGTCCACTGTCCTTCACCAGCAAGAAAAGGGTGAATATGAAGGAGAGATTATGACATTAAGTGCTCCTAGTACCCTGAGCACCCTAAGTGAATGTCACTGATATGGACTCAATTGGAGAAGACCTGGGTTTCATCTGCTTACAGTTCTTTCCGGTAGCCGCTGAAGTGTGCAGCCCTAGGAGTCTCTTCTAGCCACGTGATCTGCTTTTTCCTCACAACAGGAGGGCTTTTCATCAGTTAACCGAACGGAGACAACCTATTCTTATTAGTAAGAATTGCCTTTATTAACTACGACATATGGAAACACCTTCTGTATAATAGCTTCCTCACCCATTAAAATAAAGAAAACATGATTATTCAGCAATCTATTTGACTGAAAGTATGAAAAACATGAACAGAAAGAGCTTTGTCTCCCGCAGGCATCAGTGAAATCACACACAGCAGACTCATTTTCCAAGTGTCATTAGCTGTAAGGTGGTGGATTTTTTACTCTGCCTTATTAACCTTGTACTCGCATTATTTCTTTTAGTCAGTGTGCTACGGTGTCTAGCCAGTATTTTGTAAAATCTCTGTGTGTTTCTGCTTTTGAAAAAAGTATTAGTATCCGTAATAGTCTGATGTGAAGTCATTTTTTCTTCTTTCCCTCTGAGGAGAGAGAGATTGGTAACACGACTCCCTGTTACGCAGCCAGCTGCCTGACACCATTATCTTTTGCATCAAACAGCCAAGGTAAGGAAGAATCCTTTGCAGCTTCAAGCAGAGGTGCTTCATCTGGATGCGCTGGAAACAGTGCTGTGCCCTGCCTGGCAGAGTCGCTCCACGGGTTGCGATAGCTGACCCTGGGGTGGGTAAGGCATGGGGGAGACTTTGCTGGAATAACTTCTGCTCCGTCTTTAAACTGTTTCGCATGCAGCTGCACGGGGACTCTCCCTCCCCTAAAATGCACACAGTGCACAGAGAAACTGCATGCCATGTATCGCACCTTTGTCTTTACCTGCTCTCTCTCCGTCTTACCTTTCCTGCAAGATGTTCTCCAGAGACAGATACAGGATTTGCCTGTGAATTTCAACCAAAAGCGTTGATGGAAGATTAGCTGAAGACATGTTCCTGCTGGGTTTGGGCATAGAGATTTAAGTTTTTGTAGCAACTGTGACACTCCTTACCACAATGTCATGCAATTCCATGCTTTTTGTTGAGTTAAAGATTTTTCCACTGGCTGTGAGCAAAGATGACACATTCCTGTGTAAACTGTAACAGCATATCCACATCAAATCGGAGCTCAGTACTGTTTTTATCAAGCTTCCCAAGATAGTTATTTTAAAACTAGCTGACATTTATCAGTCATCAACAATGACACTGAGTATAAACATAAACCTCAGAAGCAAGGACAAGAAGTTTGGTACTTATCATGGATGTGAGCAAGAGAATCTAGGCAGCATCAGCACTACATTTGCAATATGATTTATCTTCCTGTTAGCTAAATAAGTAGTCTATCTGAAAATCTGCCTCTCCTCTTAGAAATATGAGGTTAGAAAACCATGCAAAATGCATGATCTTTTTTTGTCTGAAGGTCTCACACGAAAAGTAGGAAGATTGTTTTAATATTTAAAATGTCTATGTTGCTGATTTCAACTATATAGCTATTCTGCTCTCTTGAAATATTTTGTATATTGTTTTCAGATTATTTTTAAAGGCCACTTGGGTTCTGTAGGATGGGAAAATGAGGTTTTGAAATACTTGAGACTGCTTGAAATGTGTTGGTGATATGAAAAAAACAACATCTTTTAACCAGTGTTTTGATTAAGAGCAAATATAGCCTTCGTTTCTGCAGTCCAAACCTTGCAGCATGTTGTGAAAAACTGGGTATTGAAACTGAAATGAAGAACAAACAAGCAGTAGAAATGGTGAAATAGAATCTGCACTTACAGAATTAATTTTTTTTTAATAAATATAATTTCAACACAGTACATTCCTAATTATGAAGGCTTAAATAAAATGGAATGGCTGCGCAGTAGTTTCTGATATAGTCACAGCACATGCCACAGCCTTGTGCAGAGAACAGTTATAGTCCTTCAGAAATATTATATTGCAAAGTACGATATAGTGGACACGATGTCTTTATTTATGTGTACTGCTATGGTAATGGAAGTGTTAGAATCCTCTGGAAATTTCAGCAAAATAACATTCATTTTTCATTTTCTCTTGAAGGTCCTTTATATAAACCTGTGTCTTCATAAGCCGGAGTGAGTGTCAAGAGATCTGAGTTTATATAACTGCACAGTTGAATTTTTTGGAGTAAGTCAGGACTTTTTTATTCAAATGTTGCATGTTGAGGGAGGAAACCTAATTTTGGAATACATGGGTTTTGGATAAGAGTTTTGAGAATGTACTATATAGCGATCAGCAAATTTGCAGAATATGCTGCTGTTGTTCATAAAGATTTAACAGTTGGTATTGAAATACAGTATTGATTAAATAAAAAAGAGACTCATTAAAGAGCTGTCTTTCTTAAATTCTGTTATTTAGACTAAAACTGAATTTCTCAAGGGAATGGTAAAACTGGGAAGTTCAATGTTGAGTGTTTGAGGATGTGGAGCACCTTAGAATGAAACATAGTACTATTTGATTTGCATTAAAGTGTCTTTGTGTGCAAACTTTGTGACTCTTGGCCCTTTTTGCAGGAAACTAAATTTCTGCATTGACACTGTCATCCTATTTTACAGTAGGCTATCGAATAATCAAGAGACTGAAAATTAATGAGCTGTTTAAACTGCACTAAAGACACGTAGCTGAAATGGGGATGAGGAAAAGAGATTCAAAAGTCAGGGACAGGGAGATATGAGATATTGGTCACTGCAATGGAACACTAGAAAACTTCTTAGGATTGAACTGAAATCTAGGCAAAAGGACTCATAGTCCACAAAAAATACTAGACGTTACCAGGCATTGTGGTCTCCAGTGCATTCGCCCATCTAAACTTTGCAGGTCGGTATTAGTGTCAAACACTTTGCATGTTGTTCATTTGGTAGCACCTAGAACTGGTGGCTTCTATGTGAGTATGGAACATAATCTGAATCCTCTTCCTTACTAACATCTGAAGTAATTTCCCCAAATAAATTGGATGTTTCTTCCAGAGAAGGAGAATCATACAAAAATCTTCTGAACAAAATTAATGCCTGCTGCTTCAAGAGTTTGTTCAAGGCAACTCTCCATCTCCTAATTCCCCCATCTGTCTCGGGGAAGGCAGGATTTACATGGATCCATGCTCCTTGGTCCACACACTAACTTTTGTTTCAAGTGTGTGCATTAGAATGGATTATCTTTTTCTTTTTTTCCCCTTCCCCTAAAGAGACCTGTGCAGATTCTGAGTAGCAAAACTCAAGTTCTTCTGTGGTGTTTGGATTTATTTGGCAAGACGAATTATGTTTACTAGTCCTTCTGGGTGAGTTGCATTGGTATCAAGGAGAGGATAATCTCTGGAAGCAGTCCTTTGCTGGGGAACTGAAGAAATGGACATCTCTTTAACCAGGCTTACAAGGAATCTCAGTCAAAAAGGAGGAGGTCCAAGATACTTACCACTTCCAAAGTATGACTGTAAAGCCTTTCCCTTGTCTAGTTGAAATATGTACTTGAAGGACCACGTTAGTCTCCTAATTATTTAGTTTACTGTAAAGGTATTGATCATACATACAAAGGCTTAGCAATGAAAGGACATGCACTTAAAGTTGGGGTTTTTTTTCCCTTGCACTAGCAGTCAGAAAAAAAGGAAAAATATTTAAAAAAAAAAAAAAAAAAGAAAGAAAAAAGGCTGTGCTGTCTACTTGAAGGCAGAAATGATTGGAGAGGGCATTTTACTAGGAGCCGAGTTCTGTTTTGGTCCTTGGTATATGCAGAACTTTCATAAAGCACTGTAAAAGCGGAATACGTTTTCTGTGAGAGTTTGACACCATGACACTTTTCCGTGAAGTCAGATGCACTATGGCTGTTTTATACAATAGGAAGCTAGCAGGTGAGTGGCTGTTACCATTTCAACCTAACGTAAAAGCCCTACATGGGCTTTAGGACCCTGTTAGCCACTTGTTACCGCTGTGGCAAGACCAAAGGTTCTTCAAATATACATTATTTGTGTATACATTAAAGGTATGTTCCTGATAAGCACAGCAGAGCGATCTTTATGGAAATTAAAAATCTTTATTACTCATTTAAATGATGATAAAACCTAGATGCCAGGCCAGAACACTGTCTATGGCCAGTAATTTTTGAGATACACACTCAAATCAAAGTCTGCTTTGTGTAGCTGGGATGTTCCTTAAGCACATCAACTGGCACTGATACTATGTGATGAGGACATTTGTTTTTAAGTGGCTTAATAGAGTCTTGTGAGGAACAAAATCTCCTGCAGGAAATAAATCTTAGTCTGTACTGCTTTGGGCAATAGAATGGGAGGAAAAGGATTAGAACCAGGTTTTGATGCTGATTCTCTTCCTACCAAGTTAGCAATTCATGGCTGCAGAATTTCCTCCCCAAAGGTAAGCTCCAGTGAGCTTGGAAGAGTATGATGATTTCCTAATTTGTTTGTAGGGTTTTCTTCCCCTGCTTGCTAGCTGTGTTATTACTTTGGAGATTTGCTTCTAGGTAATCCGAATCAATAGTTTCATTAATGTGGAGGAAACAGTTCATATCACCTTTGGGCTAAAAGCGGCTCTTTCTTTAGTTTCTTCTGCTTAGGTACATAAAAGAACATTCTGTATAATAATAGCAAAAAAGGAATTTCACAAGGATTTCTGTGAAGCTAAGAAGTAAGTAAAGAGTGTACAACCTTAAACTAGGATGACAGCAGAACAGGACACTGAACATGATTTTCTTTTGTCACGTGGGCACAAGTGTGCATGACTGAAGGATCATTCTTTCAAGCAGTCTTTTCTGTTCCAGTTCTCTGGACACTGCACTTGCTTTTGCTGTATTCATCAACCTCCTCCATTTGTACCATTCGCTCTGTCCATTATTCACATACTGGAAAAAGGAACTACTCATACTTTAACTTTTCAAGAAGATAAGTTATTGGGGCACATGCAATGGAAATTTAGAGACTATAATACTCATGAATGGCGCTGTATTTATTTTCTTTCCTTTGTTTAGATGGGCACTTAAAATCTGTATCATTTATTTCTAAAAGTCTTAATTTTTCTGTAGTCAATAAAAAAACCAGAAACAAAATAGACTATTTCCCAAAAAAAGTTTCTAGAGTTTTGAGCGCTGCTCCGTGCAGGGAAATGAATTGGTTTGGCAGGAGAGCAGTCTAGATTTCCATTAGGATTTTAATCTCTTTTCAGACAGTGAATTTAAGAGTTATACTGAATGCCTTTGATCCTTAGGTTATGTCCTCAAACCAGGCCATCCGTAAGGCAGTTGTGTTGCGCGGTCTGCTTGCAGAAACCTGACTCTATGCTAGCTGTTTGTTAATCCTGCCTCATTGTTTATTTTCCTTATTAGTAACAGTAAGCACAGTATTGACTGGCCTTTTCAAGCAGACTAGACTCCATCCTGCAATTTGTACAGGCATGGTTAAATATTTTTTTATGGTCTCTGCTTGCTCTCCTGCTTCTTGTACATGTTGAGAAGAAAGGAGAGCTCGGTGCTGCTCCCCTTCCCAGTGTGTGTGGGTTTGGCTCAGTAGCTGCTGAATGCCTGGCAGAAGGAAAGGTGGGATTGCTGCTGACCGTCCCTTTGTGCAGACTGTGTACTGGGCACTACAGACCATTCTGATACTTTTTATTCTAAAATTGTAAGTATGGGGACAGCCTGTCTGGCTGGTGCTGCTGTCACCCCTAGCACAATAGTGTCTTGTTCTGTGGCTAAAGCCGGCTTCGTGGCACTGCTGCAGTTTGGAGTGTAATAAAAGGTTCAGAGTGGCTGAGCCCTCTGGAGATGCTCCCATTCCGCCGCTGCATAACAGGAATATGCTGCCAGCCGTCTCATTTAATGGCATATTTGGATCCTAATGGCATATTTGGATCCACTCCCCTTCTAAGTTGCTTCATCAATGCTCAGGCACCTGAGCATGTTATGTTTACTTTGTTTCCTTAAACCCCAATATCGAGCTATTTTAACTTACTTTTCAGAATGATGTCAAGGAAGATTATAGTTAAGGTGCTATAAGCATCTAAAAGTTTTTGCTCCCTCACCCCTTATTCATTTTCTAGTTTAAGAACATTTTTATTCCATTACTCTTTCCTTTTCACCTTCCTTTCCCTAGTCTTTCCCTTACTGATACAGATTCATCTGATATGCTCAGTTTGTACTTGAAATGACATAGTCTTCAAAATCACAAATTTGTACCTATCAAGGTGAGGGCAGCGAACATTTGACATGGGCTTATAAAGCTTAATAAGCCTAGATAGCATATTGACCAAATCATCAGAACTCAAATCTAGATTAATATTTTAAACCTGCCCAGTTTCTCAGGTATTTGGAGCCAGTGGTTTTGTACTGTCCCTTCCAAAGCCTGGGTCTTGCTGCAGACTTGCAATTTCAACATTTGGCTTTTTTACCCTTCCTTAAGGCGTAGAGGAGTTCTGCTCTAGGTTTGGCTCGACCGTACCTTTTACACATGCCTTGCCAGCCTGTAATTAGACCTGCTACTTGAATGCGGAGTAGCTTTCTTCTGTTTACTGCTTGTGTGGATTAAATTTGAAAGATTTCAGTAGAAGAATATAAATGAAGTGACTGCCTAGCTCTGGATTTTCTCTATCTTCCCTTGATACACTAATAAGAATCAATTGCAGTTGCTTATTATTTTTAAATAGCAGTTAATTTGAGAAAATCTGATTCACTACCTCTTTTATTTTGCTGATTTGATTTCAGCCTTCTGCCCATCTGGGCCAACCTATGTATACTGTTCTAAAACCAGTGTGTAAACTCATTGGTGCACATCACCGAAGTCAAAGACACTTAGCCTGACAACCCAGCCAAGTGCTGTCTGCAACGGTGTACTCCAACCCTCTGTTTTCTTATGGGTAAAATCCTCAATGAAAGAGGGGGCTTTACTCTGCAATTAATTCTCTCTTGTGCCTGGGAAAGAATGAGACTATCCAAAACCCTCCCATTTAACCATTCAGTTCTCTGGATGTTCAAATCTCGTTACAGTATATAAGACTGTGAAGTTGCATAGACAGAGAAATTGTTTCCTGAGGAGATCAGTTTATCCTGTCTGGGGATGTTCTGAAAGAATCCCACGCTCACCGTACAAACTGTAGAATTAATCTCTGTAAAGTCGCATGATGCTTCTAGAAAGGGCCTTCTGGTCAAACTCCTGCATGTGTGTAAATCCTCGAGGGCAACAAAGAATCCTGAAGTGGGATTGTAGGCTAAGCTGTAAGCTCTTTAGGTTAGGGCTAATATCCTCCTGTAATTATTAAAAAAATGCTTTTTAGATTTACAGCTTTGTGGCAATGTCTGTGACATTAAAAAAAAAAAAGGGATTCAAGAGCTGGTAGTAGATATAGGGTCGTCTTTGGTGATGGAGGCAGGAGAGGATGTCACTAGTTTCTGCAGAAGAGGTGTGCGGTTATCTGATGTGAGGAAGAAAAAGATGTATTCTTCTTTGAATCAAGGTGTGGGTGAGGGTTACTAGCTCCTGATGGTCTCCCCAGATTTAAATCCATGGTGATTTCTGTTCACAGCTTTTTAAATGCTTTTCACTTCATGGCAAAAAAAAGATAGGATAATACACTGAAAGGTACAGGGTGGTTGTATGGGATGAAACATTGCCTTTTCAGTTATACACACACAGGGAAGTTAAAATGTTATTTGTAGAGGATAAAGGTGAACTTTGCTCATGATTTTATGAACTTCTTTATTGCACAGTTCTCTTTGTGCAAACAGCACTTGACACTCTCTTGCCTTTTGTTATTTCCAGCGCATTGGAGTCATTTGTTTTTTAATGCGGAACTGTGACAGAGCAGCAGGTGTTGGATAAAAAGAATCGAGATCACTTTCAGGTTTCGTGCAAATATTTAGGGGGATTTGTGAAGTACTGTAAAATTCAATTAGATTTGCTTCCTACCTCCTTTTCCCTAGACCATTGATTTGCAATTCTGGAATAATTTGTCATCATTTTTCCAAAACTGGAGCTGGTAGCTGGACTGGGCTGAGGTAGGTGTTCACTTTGCAAACAGCCATGCTGACTGAAGATGTCACCCTGGAACAGCTACTTGCTACTAATCCTCTGCTGGGGGGTCCTGCCCTCTCTCAGCAGACATAATATCATGGACTCTGCTGTTTCCTGCTTCAAAGTTAGCCTGAAAACTGGGCTTAACTGTGTGGTGTTTTCTGAAATGAAAGAAAGAGGATTCACGTGAATCCTCTAAGAAGGAGGGAGGGAGTAGAGAAGAACCCCTGATGGCTATGGAAGACAAATAGCTCAGGTCAGCAGCACCTTCAGCTGCACAGATCTGGAAGAAGACATCTGTCCGCAGCCCAAGTTAGCCTGTGGGTTTACCTAAGGAATTATTAACCTTGTAGAAATAAATAACTTTCCATGAGGAGCTATTAAGGTATTGAAAAAGTAGAAAAGATCTCAAATTAATCAATGCAATGTCAGCAGCCAGATTCAAGCATCTATATATTTCTGACTAATTTGGTATCTGCATGTGTGTCTCTGCCTGTGACCAATCCAGCATCGCTGTCAGTGTCTGCTCCTCACCAGTTTTGTGTTCTCATCTGTGACTGATTGTGACCACTTGTGTTCAATCGCTGTGAATTCAGTCTTCAGTCTTCAGCAAGGACTGGACACCTATTAAACAGCGTCAGACTCTGAATTGCTCGGTCCTTTCTCTCTGTGCTGCTTGCAAAGAGTCTGATTTGCTCAAAACTCAGACTGTAGCTAGCACAAAGGTCAGTGACTTACTTGGTACAGTTTATCTGTTTGAAATGTCAAGTAATACAATAACTTTTCCGTAAACTAATAGGTTAATCCAATATGATCACTGAGAAAGAAATAATTCTATTTTCAAATGTTTCCACAAGCCAGTGTTGTCATGAACACAGGTATTGAATTTCTGATGGCTGGTGAAATGTATTTCCATGTTGTTTGTAGCTGTGTACTTATATTCATGTAATTCATTCAGCTCTCAGTAATGCAGGATGCTATAAGTGACTGCAAAAATTTCATAAATATGCAACTAAAAATCAGTAGTGATTATGATCAAAGCCAGTGAAATACATTTTTAGTAAAATGTGTGATGATCAGCAGTCAGGAAGAGACTCAGATAAATAGGTAGTTTTTCCTGATTTCTGGTTAAAAGTACTGCAAAGGAAGAACATGTATTTTGCTAATATGAAAAGTTTATCTAAGTTGCCATTGATTTTTTAACTTGAGCACCATCTAGTGTGCATGATAAACATAATCTAAAAAATAAATAGAAGGCCAGTTCATTATAGCACTTAGCAGTGGAAGTGCTGGCATGTTTTCAATGTCAAAAGGAAACAAGTATATCAGAGCTTAAGTCCTGCTAACTTTCAGTAAAACCAGCTTCAAGTGACATACATTCATAGAATCATAGAATCCTTTTGGTTGGAAGAGACCTTTAAGATCAAGTCCAGCTGTTAACCTAGCACTGCCATGTTACCACTAAACCATGTACCCTCGGCACTACATCTATACGTCTTTTAAATACCTCCAGGGATGGTGACTCAGCCACTTCCCTGGGCAGCCTGTTCCAGTGCTTGATAACCCTTTCAGTGAAGAAAATTTTCCTAATGTCTAATCTAAACCTGCCCTGGCGTAACTTGAGGCCATTTCCTCTTGCCCTATCTCCCGTTACTTGGGAGAAGAGATTGACCCCCACCTCACTACAACCTCCTTTGAGGTAGTTGTAGATTCTTGTGAGCCCCCTCCCCCTTTAAATTTGTGCTTCACTTAAACACTTGCTTGCACTTAAAATAAATGCAAGAAATGAAATGCACAAAGACTAAATGCATCTGTTTACAAGCAGGTTAAAAATACAAAAAATCAGCAGCTGTTTTTTTCCAAATGCAAATGCATATTTGTATATTCATGCAAATATAAATGCAGAGTCCTGCACATTGCTGGAAGTTGGTACTGCCCGCTCCACCAAACCCCTAACTTTCAGCTAAATGTATCTTGGCAGATGTTCTCTAGATCTTGCCCAGACTTGGAATACAGTCAGAGATTAATTTCTTTCCTGTGTGCCTGGATCAGAGTGGAGTGCATTTATAAGTTCAGTGTGCTGGTACTTTTCCTATTAGCGTTGCTTCATGCAGCATGTGCTCCATGGCATACTATGGGTAGGCCCATCCATTATTATCATTGCTAATGAACTTCATACTGCTGTTTGCAATACATTTTGTTTGCACCTGTGTTGCAAAGTCCCTCTGGCAGGAACTTCTGCTGTCTCTCTAGTCACCTCACATTCCTCAGTATAACAAGATTTAGAGCTGCTGCTGGGGAGCATTACTCATTCTCATGCATCCGTCACCAGTCATGGTTCTGCCTCTTGCTACAAGAGTTCCCATGATGAGGGAAAAATCTGCTCCCATGTGTACTTCTGGCTTCTGAGTAGTTTTAAAATCAGAGAGGATCAAAACCTACCATTAGATTTTTTTAAAAAAGCTTATAATTTGTTCATCAAGCAAATGATTCTTTTAGGAAGTGGAAGGCAAAGGGAGAGGGTGTTACCAATATTTTTTTGAATTTTGGGCTTGAGAGCCTATTGATTTTTTGCTGCTGTTATTTTATGACACAGGGGCTGCTTGGGCAGACAAGACACACTATTATTTTAAGCCCTGAAATGAAAGCCAAAGCTGGTAAAACTACACCCAGGGAATCAAGAAAAAAGCTTATTTGGGACATTTCTCTTTCTCAGTTCAAACAAGGTAGGGAGGGTTCTGGGAATGGACATCACTGGTCTCAACAGGCCCATGTGCTCTAGCAAACTGAAGAGCTCCTTGCTCTGATATTGTGTGTCTATGCGACCTGGCTCTAATCTGAAATAATTCAGATCAATAACTGCAATTTTTAATGCTTAATAGCTGTGTTTGGATAAAGCTTTTAAACTTGACCTGTCATTCGCTGACTCACTATCCAGACATCTAGTCTCTAGGGCAGCACAAACTGCAAACTTTTCACCAAAGCCACACATCAAATGACTTTTCAGAATATATTGTCCAGGTGATAAGTGATAAAAACTGCATTATGGTGAGTGACCCTATTGCCCACTGGGGTTTGAAAACTGTTCATCACCTTGCATGTGTGAGTTGTACACCGTATGATCTAGGGAACAGATTTAGTAAATGCTTGTTTCAGGGGGATCCTCTGGTGGGAATTACCTTCTCCATCCAAAACACTTTTCTCTTCATATGCTAAATAAAGACTATGCAGTGTGAGGTAACCTGTTTAGGCAGAGGAAGTTATCCTTTTCTAGCCATTTGATACACTCTAGGAGTGAGATACCAAGTGGCAAATATAGTAGGCTAGAAAGAAAGGGATGGCTCAGTGTAAATTCAGGTGAGATGGCAGAAAATTGAGAATGCCAAACATACATGAACATAATCTTAAAAAATTATTCAAGTTCGATCCCCTACTCTTATTAGTGTTGTGTTTACTGTCTGGTAGGTTTATGACATTTATTTCAGCTCAGATTGTAATATCAATACTGTTGAATGATTCATAATAGACTAATTCAGTTTTTCTTTTGGAGAGGAAAATCTTGCTGCAAACCAGATGTTGTGTCTGATCTGAACTTTCACGGGTAAATTGATTACAAAAGCACACGCAAATATGTCAGAGGCTTGAAAGCGGACAGGAGCTGCTTATTTTCCCTTAGGTTGGAAATACGTTGAAGAAAGCAACAATGAAGTGATTTGTAAGGACTGTAAAATTATCAGTCTTCAGCCTTACTCCCCACCACCACACACACATCTCAAAAGACTTGCAGCCTCCTACATCACTAAGGTATGATTTAAATTCCAATGTTACCAAAGTAAGTTCAGGTGGAGTTGTTGCTTTCTGGTATGCAGTGTAGAAAATGCCACCAACCTAAGGGTTAAGCATGTTGCCTTTACCACTACTGGAATTGTTTTGCTTACCTGAAGCACACAGAGCTAAGAGAATTTGGTGGTGCAGTCTCTTGGAAAGCTGTGCTTCAATGGTTCTCCATTTCTTTGTGTAATTTCTAAAAAGTTCATCATTTATTTCCTAGGTGTTTTAATATTCCTTGCACAGTCAGCTATTAAAGTTATCTGCATGGAAAAGAAGCGTTTCCCATTAGTGCCTTACTGGCAATACAGGATTTCAGTATCTCACAGAGGATTTGGCTTCATCATTTGGAATATAGTTTGAGAGCTTTGCCATTCTGCCTTTTCTTCCTGGAATAGGCAAAGTTGTAATTTTTGATGGGATTGTTAAATGGAGTTTCTATTTTGCAAGCAGAGTATTCTTTTCGTTCAAGGGTGTGGTTTTAAAACTCCTTTCTTCTTCAACAGTAGCTTTGTGATACTTGAAGACTGTTAAGTGTACTGCAAGCATTCATTAGTCCTCACCCCCTCCAAGAGTTTCTTTCAAGGATGAAATCTAATGGATAGGTGAAACAGCTTGGGCCATCATATCACATGGGATGAGAAGGGGACATCTGACATCCCAGCATGAATTGTGGCTGATGCCAGGCAGAGTTAACACCACAGATCTCACAGTCCACGTAACTGCTTTCAGTGCTGGGGCAAGGGTCTGTGCTTGAGTGTTTGTGACAGTCCCATACAAAAATGTTAAAGTGGGAACAATTACATTCTTAAAGGCAGTGAATGAAGAGGAGAGCTGCTGGTCTGACGCCAGTGAATGGGGAAGTCTGAACACCAGCACTCCAAGCTTCCTACCAGAACAACTGAAATGGCTTTGAGAGAGGTATCCTGAGAGGCACACTATAATTCTGTCAAAATGTTGTCATTTTTCTGTCATTTCATTCTGTGGAAAAAGTAGCAACTAGTCTTATTTCCTGATCTAGTCATCTGTCTATGTGCTACTGCTAGACCACCTCTAAGTTAAGGAATAGTTTGAGCTCACTGAATTCCCATCTTACCAGATGTTTGTTATTTGGTGATAGCTCATGAACGAAGACAGACTGCCTAACTGAACAAATGGGTTATATGCATTTCTGGTTTTCATATTTATTTATTTATCTATTTATTTATTTATTTTAAAGTCCAGAGACCTCAAATCTTCAACTGTTATTTTTGATCATAAGTGAGTACTTCTCTGTGGCAGTCTGAAGACCATACGCCTGCATGTTCCCATTTCCTCACCCTATAATTAACTCCTGAGAGCAGCTCCCAAGAATACTTAAAATCTTGTCGAAAATGAAGCAACCAGCCTTAGGAGAATTGGTTAGTTTAACAGGCAGCCTTTACATAATGACTCTGAACACAGAAATAAAGACCAAATGAGAAGCAGACTAACATTTGGCTGTGGTTATATATACTGAAGAGTATTCTTTATGGAAAATTCTAACTGCTATTTTTTCATATAGGTCTATTGCATATTGTGCTTTCAGGATTAATTGGAATAGATTATGTTAATCCCTTCCCTGGTCATTAATATGACCAATAATTTTTCTAGTCTGTATGTGTTATTCCTGAAGGTAATCACCTTAGCTATCAGTGAGATAACAGAAAATAGAAATAGACAACAAAACCTGTTCAAATATATGTGTTGCTTATCGTTCTGTTTAAGAGTCTTTATCATCAACAGTTCTGTAACCCAACAGTGGAATTGTGCCTTACAGCATCTCCCCTGCCTGCAAGCCTAGCAGGGGATTTCAGACTGATACAATCTCATCTAGAGATCTTCAGTGCATGCTTTAAGATTCTTCATTAGCAGGCAGAAGTGTAGCCTGAGATGGCCTAAATAGTTTGTTTTAGAGGGTGTATTTACTATTCTGAATACTTGCTGCTGAACCATCATGATTTAAAACCCAGCATATGAAAGTAATCTGACCTTAGTGCTTTTTATTCTAAATATTTTGGACTAATAGCTATGATTCAGTATCTGCTGCATCAACAGTTGAGTGACTGTTTTGCTTGGACTGTACGTTACTGCAATTGGCAGCAGGGCAACTAGAAATTGTCCTTATGCAAGGTCTCATTTTCCTCATGTGATCATTTTTTCTATTAATTCAGTGAAACCCTTAAAATACTGTGCCACAGGCATTAAAGATGGTTTCTGGTCTGGACATGAAAAACAGGAGAGAGATGTTGGAAAGAATCACCTGCTAGAGAAAGATGTGTAAGGACAGCCCAAATAGTCATCTGCTTGTATTTGGAGTTTGAATGGTCATTTAATGCATGTGTAAGAGTCTCCCCTAAACTGTCCTCAACCAGCAAAGCTCATATGAAGGGTGTAGGTCTTGATCGAGGCAATACTCCCAGTGACTACAGTAGGGATCAGGGAAGTGTGCTTCCTCGTATCCATAAGGAACTTGTCAGTGACAAGGTAGACTAAAAGGACTCACTCTGGGCTGTCACCTGGGAATGGGGCTTCTCTAGAACCCACAGTAATGTATTCATACTCAAGGTATGCTACTAAGAACACTTCCCCTTATAAGACTACTGTTTATAAACCAAAAATCTAGTTAAGAAAAGGCTGGAATAAGTGGCTACCAAGTATCAATAGATAATGACTGTCCAATTTTAAATTATCAAAGCCCTGGAGCCTTTGTAAGAAACTGGGTACAATGAATCTGGATTTTGCTGCTTAAAACAACTCCTGTCTCTATAGATTTATCAGCACAGAGGTCTGACTCCATTTTATACCATCAGACTTAACTATCATTTCAGATCCACAGCTGACACTCAGCAGCTGTAAATCAATGCATCTTTTTTGATTTCAGTGTTCATATATTTCCTATTCATCAGCTGAGGATCAGACCAAGAATTTGCTGACTTTCTTTCTCATCTGGGTTGTATTCTGTATTTCTAGTTAGATACTTACAGCGACTGTAGTTTTTCTTCTGGCTTTAACTTTTGCTCTGGGTTTACTTGCTAGATTAAAGCTGTATTTTAATGTGTTCCTCCTATTCTAGCAAGTTACCTTGAAGTAGCTTACTGAATCAGAAAGCAGAGTAGTGTTTTTTAATGATAAAAAGAAAATGTGGAATTCCCATCATAAAATGTTCTGTCTTCAGAATTATGGCCCACAAGTAATTGGCACTTTCTGGGCTATCCTTTACTCCAAACTTTATTTTGATTTTTTTTCATTCGGTATTTCCAAACTGTAGCAGACAGTGATGAAAGACTGGTGCATGAGGCTGTATGACTGGGTGTCTTAGGTTCCTTTTGACAGGCGTAGTTAAAATCTGGAACATGTCCTAATATTTCCATAAAAGCAAACAATTGCAATGTATTAAATTCAAGTTCTCTAGTTTATCATTTCCTGTTGAAAAAATTTGGAGCCAGGTGTCTTTTCTCTGGGATCTCATGTTCCTTGTACTTTAATCATATTCAGATTTGTGTTTTCTTGTATTTTGTATTACAAAAGCAGTATCTCAGTAAGTGTTTGCATATGCAGCTACCATTGTAAGTGTGTTACTAAGGATCAATGTTCTCTTTGTGCTTTTACCTTTTAGCAGTTGTGCATGTAGTCCTCCTTATGAAGAGACTGCTCTTCTGAAGACGCTCACCTCATTTTTCACCTCATCCAGAAATCAGTGTCTTGAACTACTTTCTTCTGTTCAGAGCTTTCAGAGGTGGGGATGGCAGCTGGAAAGGGCTTTGTCTTCTCTTCCCAAGTGCTTACTTGAGATATTCTCTCGCTGCTACGAATTGGCAAGTGCTACTTAAAATAACTAGGGTAGCTACGTGTAGCGATCTCTGCTCCCTTCAAAACTGAATTTTAGGTACTCCTACAGCCACTTAGGAATGTTCTGGTAAAGGGTAAGAAAGGCTGTTGAGAAAGATGGGTTAAAAAAGCATCTTCCTGGGGTCTCTTTCATCATGAATAGTTGTGATGCTGTGCAAATGAGGTCAAGAAGGAAACATTAGGATCTCTCTGTATCCCTTTTATTGTTTTGTCTTTAAGACAAACTCCTTCCCAAAAGCATAACAGGGAAGTCTCACTTGCTAACAGTAAACTCTAAACTTTTGAAGGAGGCAGGTGGTCACTGGCAGTATCTGAGTCACGATGCAATGCTCACTGTGCAATGTGATGTGCAGTGTCGCATGCTCATGGAAGAGGAAACAAGGGCACTCTGTTTTCGGTGAACAGCAAGGGGACTGAACCTCCAGCTCCTTGAAAGTAATTCTTTTTAGCAAACCATTTCAATTTAAAATGAAGTAAGTTGATTTACTGTTGTGAAAACCATACTTCCTGAAATGATATATCTCCTTGGATGAGCAGAAAGAAACCAGGCATTTGTAATGCCAGTCATATTGAAGAATGCACAAGGATGCTGTTAAAAACTTCATCATCACAGCATAGACTGCATGGCAGAAACATACTCAAGGACTGAAAAACAGCTGGATATGACAGCCCATTGTAACGCGATCTCATGACAGTTTGTGGATAATTTGCAATGGATGGAATATAACCTTATTCTCAATAAAGTCTTGCTAGGTTTCAAAATTAGAATTTTGATGAGGTTCAAATATGAATGATATTTTCATCTCTGTGAAACTAGTGACCTTCCTGGCTAAGGTGGGGAATAAATGGCAATGATTGGTTACATCTTGCACAAAAATATAGCTTTGGGCATTATGTCTGTATTCATAGGAAAGGGGTGCCAGCTGCTTGTAAAGGCTTCTCTTTAGATCTAAGTATGTTTATTAATGACAGTTTTTATCTCTTTCTGACAGCATGAAGGGTAATAGGAATACCTGTTGCAGTTGATTCTGTATTACCTCTTTTTGATGCTTGAATATGGCACAGGACAGTGGTAAAGGAATTAATGAACTCTTAGAGCTGGGAAGTACTTCCAGGTCCATTGTTAAGACAGATTGGCTGTGACTGAAGTTTCTAACCAGAGAGTGGATGGGGTGTTCTGGTGTAATTCCAAGGGACAGCTTGGATGAACTGCTCCTTTCCCTGGAGGGGAGAGTTCTTCAGGATTCCCCGTATGAGGAAAGAGAGGGCAATATCTCTACTGTACTGAAGACATCAAGTGCCATATCTGCCCAGACTGCATGTGTAATCTAATATCTGAACAAGACAGAAATATCAATTAGGGCAAACAAACAGAAGTTGAAGTGACATAAGGTTTTATTATCCCAATCAGTAAAATAGCTATGGTTTGTATTAGCACTTTATATTAACATTTTATATTAGCATTTGTCACAGGATCACAGAAGGATTAAGGTTGGAAGGGACCTCTGCAATTCATCTTGACCAACCTTCTGCTCAAGCAGGGCCACCTAGTTACCCAGGACCATGGCCAGATGGCTTTTGAATATCTCCAAGGAGGAAGACTCCACAACCTCTCTGGGCAAGCTGTGCCAGTGCTCGGTCGCTCGCACAGTAAAAAACACCTCCTGTGTTTCCGTATGTACCCATTGCCTCTTGTCCTGTAACTGGGCACCACTGAAAAGAGCCTGGCTCCATCTTCTATATACCCTCTCTTCAGGTATTTATATATACATTGAAAAGATCTGCCCTGAGCCTTGTGTTCTCGAGGGTAAACAGTCCCAGTGCAGCTGTTTATTCCGCTTCACCCTTTAGGAACCTTATTAGCTTTTAGACAGTTTCTAGATGCTCAGTAAGTAGCTGTGATCAAGAAGAATGAAAAGTCTTTTTCCACATCTTGGCTTAGCTGTAATTGCAGCATTTGCTCTAATGCTGTAATGTCATGTAATGATGGCATTCCATCTTTGGGTTCTGATTTCTGCAATATATATTCCTCTTTCCTTTGCAGGGCAATATGTAAAAAAACATATCACGATTAGATCAAATACTACATTTTGGCCATCGACTGCATTGCGGTGGGATGTGCCACAGTACTTTGCTCTTCTGTAACCTGCACCGGCTGCCCGTGCTAGCTGACTGATGCTTGTATCTGTGGACAAAGTACTCACAGTCCTCTGATGAGCTCTAGAGGGGGTCCATAGTTGAGCGTTGTTGATATGACAAATTTGAATTGACAGGGCAGGTAGGGTATGGGGCAAGCCCTTGTGACATTTCTTTGCAAATGGAAAGCAGTCACCTGAAATGACTTTTGTGTGTAGTGACAAAAATGATTAGGGATTTTACCAAGAGAGAGAGAGACTGAGAACAGATCATGCTGTTTCCCCTGCTCTACTAGGAAGAGCATAATGGAGACATGCTGTGGAGAGACAAGCTTGATGTGATAATCACCAAAGATCGGTTATAGAATATCATATTTTAGTACTTGAGTATGTGGGAAATTTAAATACATTTCTGATTTTTTACAGAGGTCTTCTTACTTTTCAGGAGCTGTAGGGTTGGAGTAGTGATGTGGTTTGTGTTTAACCCGTGTTGCTGGTTAGGTCAGAATAATCAGTTCCTAGCGGCCAGGGTCCCTATGCTTCCTTGGACCTTCATAGGACTAGAAAAGAGAGGAGCTGCACTCCTGCCAATGCCAGTATATGTTCTAGAGAGCAACTCTTCTGCCTCAGCTGTCAGAGGGAAGTCCAGTCAGGAAATCTCATACTACCTATTCACGGCGGATGGAGCAGCTGCTCATCCCATAGCCCATCTGCTGGTGACACATCTGTGTAGTCCTAGAGAGCTGCCTCTGGGAAAGAGCTGCTGTGCCTTCCAGCTAAAGCTGGCTTTGGCAGCCACTCAGGAGCTCTGCATGAATTTTGACTGTGCCTTTACACCAGAATATTCTGAATTCCAGTGGAATTGTGCACTGGAGAACAGCATTTGCATCCCGCTTGCTTTCAAATGGGTTTTTAAGTGAAGGTGTCAGGTTGTGTATATTGCAGACTATTCCATGCAGGTATAACAATCCTAATGTTTAAGTACCGTTGCATACAATGAATTAAAGTGAAAGACTTTCATGAACTACTTTCAGTATTTTCCAGGAACTAACTTTTAGGTCACATGGATCCCAAACTAATTAAGAAATCGTATAGTAAAAGCCATTAGACAAATTGATATCTAGTTTTTTCAGTGTATTCTTACTCTACTGTTGTTTAAAACTTGGGAAATAAGTGAAATAAAATTACAGAACAGTAATTAATCCATTATACGATATATTAAATGAAATGTCTAAAGGGACATTTTTCAATGACATCTCAGTAGCAAAAAAACCCATCAGGGTAAATACGCAGTTGGATAACTTTACTCAAGACTGCATGCTACATTTGTCACTGCCATTGAATTTGCTGCAGTTCATTTGGATTGCTATTTTTTAATTAAATTTGGAGTTGATTTCATTTTTTAGAAAATACTACAACAAAAGTCCAAGAAAAAAGGAACACAGATGCACATAGGCTGTGTACAACCCACATCAGGAAAAAAAAAATCTTTCCTTGTCAAGCTCTGAGATAGTACAGAAAGGAATTAATTAATAGGTACTGTGGAAACCACCTTTAGCAAGAGACTGTCCTTTGTTCATAGATGTGTAAGGTCAAACTGTAACTTCAAGGATGTGAAACAGTGTTTGCCAAGCTGCTTGGCACCTTCTCCTCTACTTCACTTCCTACACTTTGCATGGAAAAATTGGAGGGAAGGGGTAGGAATCAGACTAAGTTCTACTAGAGGTATTCAGCCATTTTCCTAGCTATGTGAAACCAAACCCATTTATTTACTGATTTCAGAAGACTTTTGTATCACAATTATGAAAGAATGGGCTTCCAAAATCAAAACAAAGTGGGGGGGGGAATTTAATTTAGGGGCTTTCTGAAACTTAGGAAAATGGTAAAAATCTTGTTTTGAAATTCAAAGAAAAAAATGCCTTATGAGTAACTTGCACCCAGCACTAAGATTCTGTTGGTAAAAGCATAACTTTAGATATTTTTATGTTACATAAAATTCTTTTTCCAGGACATGGTATTAGCCAGGAGTTTACAAGCTTGAGCTCAAGCATGTCCTTAGAAATATAGTTGTCACAATATGCAAGATCTCATAATCTCTTATAATCCTCATAATCCTCCTCAAAAGATAAAAGTAGACAAAAAGCTGAGATAAAAATATTAAATGAAACAATCCCATCAAATTTTCTACTTTTCTAAGTTTGTTATCCAGAGATCTTATGTGGTCCTAAACTTAGTCCATGGAAATACCATAGGCCTGCAAGTGGATGGAAGCACTTAATTTCATATGGTTTGATTCTGATATTTGAGTACGTTATTCCCATCTTTAGATATACAAGGAATATCAATAAGTTGGTTGGTCAAGACTATAAGGTCCTTGGGGCAAAGGCTTTTGCAAAAATTCCTTTTTTAGCATTCTGTAAAGACCCGTGCTAGTATTAAATGCATAAGAAGAACAAATCCATGCATTAGGTTGCAGAATTTTTATTAAGTAATGATTACTTTGCATCAATATCTTTATATTAGTGTAATGGACTCTTTATTTCCTTTATCATTGGCTATATTAAAATGGTTAAGCATTTTTAAGGAACAGTTTAAATCTCTGAAGATCAATACTGTAGAAATACTTTGGAGGTAAAGTATTTGAAGCCAAACTGACAATGTTTATTATTGGTAAGTATGAATAAATGTTTCTATTTCAACCACTGGGAACAGTCTTCTACCAGAAAGGTAGAAGCATGAATGACTGCTTTGCTAAGGCAAAGACTATTTCTTTTCTGTGCTGGAGATCTTCTCTCCCCACACCACATCTTAGTATTGTGTCCAAATCAATTATTTCACATAATGACAGTAAAGGCGTGGTAATGGTTCTGTCACAGTAGGAGTATTTCCCCCTTTGAAAATGAATGTCATGTCTGTGCTGTGTTTGTTGACAATGTGAAGGGGACTGTTTATGACTGAATAACACGGCATTATCTCTTCACTAAATTACAGGAGCCTTATGTAAAGACAGCTTTTGTTCAGCAGAGTTTGTTTGGCAAGCAAGGAATGGCTTGTCCTAGCAAAGTGCTGAGTTGCACGTGCAGGCTACACTCCCAACATTTTGCATTATTTTGGTAAGCTTCTATATATCTGTCTCCTATCTTATTGCAAGAAAATGAGAATTTTAAAGACATGAACTAGGAAAAATAAAGCTTTTATTTTACTGTTAATTGCAGCTGAAACCAAAAATTCAAATCCTCATGCAGTTCGTTCTTTTTTTTGTCTGAGGTGCCTTCCAACCTGAATTATCCCATGATATATTTTACTTTTATTTTTAAAGTATTTAAAGTCATTTTTAATCAAAAGTAGCATAAAATATCAAGTGCCCCCTTCCACTCAAAGCTTACTTTATTTTGAGAAAAAGTTATAGCTGAAATGCTGACAATTTGCAAAATATATGCTGCATTTGCAGGCTCCTATGCAAATAGGCTCCTATATCCTGAAATAACCAGACGATAGTTACAGTTACAGGTACGTAATCTAAAGGTATTGATCATGGAAAAATTGAAAGCATTCTGTTGCTGTAAGAAGTACAGGCTTGGTGAGAGCTGCGCATAGCTGGACTCTTCATCTGATGAGGCATCTAGGAGCACTCAGAGCTGATTACCTGGATGCGGGCCACCATGCTGCGCGGCACGTGTTGTCTGGCACATCAGTACATCGAAATGGAAAGGGAAAGCAGCAGGAAACCTGACCTCTCACCACCCTGTCAGCCCACGGCTTCCAGCTGGGAACAGCTCTGATGGCCGGGAGCTCTGAAATGGCTGCCTGGGCATGGCCACCCTGAAATGGCCGCCCTCCAGGTGAGCTGCTGTGGAGGCCAGTGGCCGAGTGTGCCTCAGGTGGGTCACTCGGTACGGCCGGTCTGGGCCTTGTTGGCCGCTGTTTATAACACTGCGTTCAGGGAGAAGCACGCAAATCAGCACTGTGGTAAAATCTCCAGAGCTGGTGACAGATATTTGCTGGGTGTGCTGCAGGTATACATGATTTATAATGGGGTTTTCAGTAACGCTGGTAGCCCTTCCTGCGCTGGCCCCCTGCTTTAGGAGAAGGCTTTTAAAAATCTGATGCACTTTCAGTCACTTTAAGGGTTTTTGCCTGGCTGTTCCTGCAGCAAGGTATTCCTTGTAGACCCCGTGGGCTGCTAATGGAAGTGGGCAGCACTTTATGCCTGCCTTATGTCCTGGCCCGTAACGAATCACTCTCCAAAGTCCATTACAAACCAGTCAAGAAAGGGCTGTTGCTTCAGCAAAATGTTCTGTAATGCAGACAATTTCGTTCCTCTGTCTGGAATTGAAAAGTGGCCTTCCCAGTGCAAGAGCTGAGCTCTTCACAGCATTAGAGACCCACCCTGTAGCATATTAAATAGCTGACTTATTTTGCATGAACAACAGCTAATCAAACTCCCGTAAGAAAAAAATTGTCAGAATGGACTTACCCTTCTGAAAAACCCTCCAGGCTCAGTAAAAATCATTACTTTTTTTCAAGAAGCATTCAGCTCTGAAACGCGAGGAAATGCGTGAGGCATATTCTCAAGCCTCTCCATTCTCTCCATTCACTTCAAAAAGTTTTTTAAATTTTTTATATAATCCCTGAACTCTGGGAACTCGGGCATCAAAAATTTACTCACTGTAGCAGTCAAGATCTGCAAATTGACAGTCTGCTGATCATTTTCTTCCTGCATAGTAGTTCTGGATCAACTGTGGAAAATACAGTTAGGAGAAAAGAGATGGATAAGTAAGGTAAAAGAAGCAATGAAAAGCCTTCTTTCTAGTTACCCTTTTTTTTTCTTTTTTTACTAAGCCTCTGCAAAATGCATAATTATAGAATGTGCTATTTTTCTGTGGCTGATTTATGACAAAGCTTTGAAATAATAATTTGTTAATCCATTATAAGAACCATTTTGGAACTAGTAAGAACAATGTTCAAATGCATTTCAAATGCAGTAAACATTTAGAAGAAACAATAAAAATCATGGTAGACAGCAAGCAGGGAGATGTAAGTGGCTTTGAATGCAAAACTGCAGTTTAGGCAGCCATATTTTTTTTGCTCAAAGGTTGTCAGAGGTTCTTGCAACCCAGATGCATGCAATTAATCTCACAGAAATCAATGAAATTGTATGTGGGAGTGTGAGAGAAAAAGATCCTTTTCCAATAGGTAACTATTCCATTTAATAAAGTTCCCTGCTTATGTTTATCTCGGTTCTACATTTCAAAGGCTTCTAAATAATATTTACTTGTATGGTTGGTCTGTGTGTCACTCACTGTGCATGCACAGTGTCAGAGGAAGCTGTGCTATAGCTTCTTTCTCTGCCACTGTACTGCTGGGGCAATATACTGCTGTGAAATCCAGCCTTGCCAACAGAAACAGAAATACTGTAGCACCCTGAATGCAAAGTCAAATAGGTAAATAATTTCCCTAACCAATGTAGCTATTTGTATTTACATCCATTTGCTCTAAATAGTCAGGCTGATGGTATTTTTCTTTATAGTCAATATTGCTATTTCGTAGAAAAATTGTTCTCTGACAAAACAAATATTTTCATAAGTATCTCATTTGGGTCTATTATTTTCCTTAAAAAATATAAGTGGTTGAATATGCCAATATTTGGCTGATAATAAGACATTTCATTCAAAAATTCTGCTACAGTGCATCATGGGAATCATGGTTGTCTTTTCTTAGATTATGAGACTGGGCTCTCAACCTCCATTAAATTGTTCTTGATATGCTCCGACCACAGACTTCCATGATATACCTAGCTTCTCCCATGATGTGAAAGATTATGTCGCACCACTGAAAACGTAGTGCAACCTAGAGGATATATCTGTGAGGGAGACTAGTAATATGAAATATTAGAACTACAGTTCTTCTGGATTTCCCAGGTGGCAATGTTTCTGAAGTGAAATATTTTGTTTTCTTCTGAAATGTTGTTTGCTGTTAGGTTTCCTTTTGGGGGCAGGGGGGTGGGTGGGAATGGTGGTGAGGAACAGAAATAGTTCCTTATAAAAATGCTGATAGCTTTTTTCATTGTTTTTCATTTTTGTTAGTATTTTTCTGGGAAAAGTCCTTTTTTTCTACCAGCTTGTTTAGTCAGGTACTTAGTATTCATGATTAATAATGAAGCTGTGTGACATGTTATATTATGAAAATACATTACTGTTTTAGTTCTTTGACTCAACAAATGAACCTTTAAAAGTGTCTTACACATGAAACAAAAAATTTAATCTCCTTATGTATCTCAGCCATGGACCCAGAATTCATTTCTGTGAATGTTCCTACGAACAAAATGTCAAACATATGGATGTTTCAAAAAGGAAACAAAAAAGGGTGGTAAAAACATTAAATCACATTTCTAATTAGAAGCCAATTGAATGTCTTTAGTGATGTTAATGCTACTCACACAGTTGCACTGGCAACTCTTGGCAAATATTTATTTTTAAATTGGTGACTAGTCTGTGGTTGTTGCAGGGAACTGACTTGGAAGTTGTATTTAATGCTGGTAAAAAGGATACGACTCTGTCTAAATTGGAGCTGTGAACATGAACTCCACGTTCAGATGTGTACGCTGGACTTTTGCCTTGCTGTTTTCTTCCATGTGGGAAGGAAACTTGCTAATGAAAGATGGGAAGGAAACTTGCTAATGAAAGATGGAAAGGAGCTGTGGTTCAGGCCACCGAGCTGGATGTCCCATGGAAAATATCTGGGTTTTGCTGAGTAATATGTGTAAATTAGATAACATGTCAGCTGCATAGCTGTAATAAGCATAAACAGTGAATACCTAGTAAAATGATATGGCAAGTATTTCTCAGGAAATCCATGGTCTGATTTATATCCATAGAATTAATTTTTTAGTATCTCAAAAAAGCAACAAATTACTAATTAATAGAAAATCTGCACATAGATCATTTGCAAGAAAGGAAAATTGTTAAGAGGTACATCAATCAATGTAATGTCTCACTGGTATTTGATGAGGAAGGCCAGCAGTCAGCTGAAAGGTAATCTACTGAACTGAAATCTGTAAGTACTGGTTTCTTATCCCAGCAGGATTACCAGCTCTGAATTGATAGTCTCTTTAGGTCATGCTGTTTTTATCCTGGCTAGTCTTTGGAGAAAGGACTTTTTCTTACTCTCTGGTAGATAATAACAGATGTGTGTACTTTATGCTGTAAGTATCTCATCTGGCTCTACCCACATTCCCCTGTAAAGGAAATGTCACAATGGCACCTGGGAGGAGAAAGATGGAAATATGTGCCAGTGGAAAAGAAAAAAACCCAAAACCTAAAGCCGAGCAATAAAGACAGCCTGTAGAATAGCAATAGCATGCTTTAGTAACACATGCAATAGCCATCATTTCCAGATTAAAGAGGAAAAGTTATTTGTTGGGTATCAGGATGATCGATGGGTTGTTTTTACATTACATCAACACAGCTTTTTTCAATGCGTTGCAGCACTGAACAACATGTTACGGTTCCTGAATTCAGCCCTAACGAGAAAAAGGGTTGTTAGGCCAGTAGCAAGAACCAATGTTTTTCTTATCTCCGAGATGTTAAATTATTACAATGAGTAAGTGCCCTGAAAACATATTCTCCAGAAGCTAGCTTCTAGCCTGTACTTTGAGGGACATGTTGAAAAGCTCTCCTGATGCCTGTTTCAACTGAGGATTTGTCTGTCTTCTTGGTACATGCAAATTGCCTCAGGGTTGCCTCAGGGTTTTCTTATTGAAATGATGTAAGCGGTAAAGTCAACAGCAAACAGCCTGTGCTGAAGGAAGATCATGTCAGAGGATCATAGAAAAACAGTTTGCAAAGGACCTTATAGATTGGAAAGGACCTCTGGAGGGCTTCTCGTCCAGTCCCCACTCAAAGCAGGGCCAAATTAGAAAAGCCTTCTCGGGGCATTGTCCACTTGGGTTCACATAGGAACTCGCTTTTGGAATAGGTGGATCATCTGCCATTTAATTGTTTGCACAGGCACTCTGAGTAGAATCTGGGTGTTTAAGGTGTATCTAGACAAGAGGAATTCAGCTCTGCCCAGAGCACGTTGCAGGAACATCTTTGTTCAGATTTTCTGGTTTGCTTCTATGAATGATTCCTCCATGAGGAGGAGGGACTGTCAGAGGGAAGATCAAGAGGAAAAAGGGGCCAGGTTGGTTGTCACTTGTACCTTCATGTCCATGCTTTGATTCACCGTTGAGTATAATGAGTAATAGCTGACAAGAAAGTGCAAACAAGAACTGAGTATATTGAGACTTGGCATGGGCCACAGATCAACATATTATACAAGCACGTTATTTGAAACTGCTGGAAAGATAGGCAGTGGTATCCCTGGGTACTGATTTGATTGGCAGTCTGTGCCAAATCCTGGCTATAAAACCCTCCAGTAATTGAGATCAAGGGAAAGATTGCTATGCAGACATCCAGCACTGTAGAGGAAGGAGGACCCAAGGTGAAACTGTTACTTGTTGGTGCTGAGCCACTGAACAGAACCTGACACTGGGTCTGGGTGCAGTGGGTGTTGCGCTTCCTCCAGGGAAGACTTAGCTAACCCATTCAAGTGGTAACTGGGGTGGGTCTTGGGGGGTGTGTGTATGCGTGAGTGTAAAGCTTTTCCAGCCAAAGCTTATCCCTGGCTTGGTCCACTTAAGAAGTTGAGCTTAGCAGTGTCACATTGCCTGGTGTTGCTTTTCCCTGTGACACTGGTATACATCTGAATCAGAGGGTGACAAGGAGTCCAGATGTCGCTGGCTTACATGCAGTCAGGCTCAGGAACTGGAAAGCGCTATTTGGCCCTAAATCTAGTGTCTCAGATGCTGAGACTGTTTCTCTATGGAGGCTTGCCTTTTCTGCAACTAGTGGTCCTGTTCTCCATCCATACTCAGTGGATCAGTAGCTCCCAGTGCAGCTTTTTGGCTGCTGTAAAACATGGCTAGGCTGGTGCACGGTGCTCACAGATGAGATGTGGATTAGCTGAAAACTACTTTTGCATGCAACACAAGCACACATCTGTACCCCTTGGTGACAGAAGCAGACTGCTTGCAAAGATGTAATTTTAACAGAAGTTGAACTTCCATCCCAGAAATCTTTCTTCCTTTCTCAGTTAAGTTAAAAGCTTGTAACTAATTCAAAACTCTGAGGATTGTGTTGCAGATAAAAGTCTTTGTTCTTTCTGGCTTTTGAGTCTTGTATTCATAGCATTAGGTCAAAAGAAGGCAAAGCAAGTATAAGACACTTCCAAAACAGAATCCTAGTTAGGCAGAAATATCTTCCATTAATGTTTTATATTACTAAATGTTGCAAAAAAACAGCTATGCAAATTTCCTCATTTCTTGACTAGGACCAATGAATATAGCTGGTTCATCCCTTTGCAGGGAAAAAAATGCAGGAAGTATAGGCATATCTTTAAGTGTAACAAAGCACTTGTCATTGACTGTTGTGACAGTCTGATTCAGAATGCATGGTTGTAATCCATAGGCACAGGAAAACTACTTCGTGGCAAATAGGTTGAGTGAGTTTTAATTTTGCACAGTTATGCCCAACTACAGAGAAGAAACATTCTTAGCACACCAAGAATAATAACCCACTCAGTGAGGAAAACCTATTTGAGGAAAACCTATCATGAGACACCAAGAATAATAACCCACTCAGTGAAGAAAACCTATTTGGACAGGTGTTTGGCAGAGAACTCTCATAGTGTACAAGAATTACGATAAACGTGATCAGTGGTTACCAAACTTTTTGGAACAATGCCCACTGCATCTTACTCTGTACCAGCCAACAGCCAAAAAACACAGGGATGTCATACTGGAGGAGTTCTTAACAGTTTAAAATACTTCTTGAAATTTATATCAGAAGATTCCATACCATCAGTTTTACTTTGGTTAACTTCATGCCACTGTGCAGCGTACAAGATAACAGCAAATAAAAACAGTGCTTGGTTCTCTCTGCTCAGTGTCTGGCTACCAAAAATATCATGAGATGAAATTAAATATTATGGCACTATTGCTTTAGCCCAAAAGGAAGGGGCTAATTCCACACACAAATTAAGGGTTTAAGGAACTCAGCTGTGGCTCTGAACATGTGCAGGGTATGAAATTAACCATAAAAACCCAATGTGCTTTAATCAGGATTTTTAAACAGCTTCTCCCTTTAAAGCATTGGGCCTAACTCTAATCTCATGATATCAGCATAAGGTAGATTTCACTCAGTTGGAAGAAGATCAGATCCGTCTTTTGTAGCAATATGGCATAGCCTTTCCTTCTGGAATTTTTAAATGAAAATTGAAGCTGCATGGTAATTCTGAATATATCCACAACGAGCCTTTCTGATAAGAATTACTGGTGATCTGCTACCACTGTCCATCTAGTAGCCTATCAAGGAACTAATTTTACAACAACCCCTTAAGGCAGCAATGATTAATTAAAAAAAAAAAAAAAGGACAAAAAAATAAAATAGCAGTTGTAAATTATTTTTAGAATAATTAGAAGAACACCTAGAAGTTTGAAGTTATCCTTACCATCCATAGCCATTAAGTTCACTTATTTAGATCTGGAATAAGTGGGTGAAGTTAACTGTATTTCTCCTACTGCTGGTGCTTTTTGTGGTAATGCTTTCAGCTGCATGACTATTGTCTGCTTTATGATAGCTTAGAAATTTTAAATTAACTTTGAACCTTGGCCAGCTTCATAACTGATATAATTTGACATTGCTCCATTGACTTTGCAATGTCGACTATCACTAAAGGAGGAGATGACACATGATTTCTAATGTTTATGAAGTCAAGAAGAGTTCAGCCATATGAAAATTTAAACACTGTGATCTTTAAATGAAGCGTATGAGAATCCTGATTTAATACCAGGTTAATCCTGAGTTAATACCAGGTTAATCAATGCTAACTGAACTGAACTGCTGCTTTAGGAAATACTGTGAAATCATAGCTGGATCAGCTAGTGATACCAATAAAAATATACTCCTGGGTTATTTTCTGCGTGATTCAAAGAAGATAACTCATAACATGATATATGCTTCTTGAGAGAAAATGGTCTTGCTATTTAGCTGTTTTCTAGAGATTAGGTAATAATGTAAACAACGGACTTGGACCTGACTTCTCACAACCTGCTTTTCATTACGTTGTTTGTGCATTGTTCATTCTGCACTGGATACAAAGAGAAGCAAATTTGGATTAAGAAATTTGGCTTGATTCTAGATTGTGATAATCAAGCCATGGAAATTTGATTTTATTTTCTTTTCTGGTAGCAACGGCAGAATTTACACTATGAGAAGCCAGTTTCTGATTTTAGTATTTGAGTGTCAGTCTGGAGTGGTCCCATGACTTCAGAGCCTTGCTCCTCTTTTTTCTGCCAGTGGTCCATCTGTTCACCTCTGGTCTCAGTTTATTATTCTGTCTTCTGCTTCATACCTCAGTGCCTTTTTCGGTATATGTCCTGTGCTTGGACTAGCCTTTCATTTTGTACGTCAAGCATGTAAGCTACATTATTGAAAGTGCTTCTCAAAACCTGTTTCTTATACCTTGGTTTTCATCTCATGCTTCTATTTCATAAATGAAATTCTGACTGCATTGAAGATAATTGCAAAATTCCCATTGGCTTCCTGAGAGACAGATTTAATTTTCTGCATCTGGATTTGTCAAAGAAAGATTGAAAAGTATTTGGGGCAGAGACAGCTGGATAGATTTCCAGTACATACGGTGGTACACTGGCCAGATATTTAATTTTTTAGAGTGCTTAGCTCTTCTAAAAAGATTTTTCCACACCCGTTAAATGAAAGCTGAGTCCCTTGAGATTGGGACTTTAGAGGTAATAACAGTTACACTCTTATTCACCCTACCTGCTATCAGCAATTTAGCTAAGGTCTCTGTATCAAGAATTGAGTCGTGCTAGATTTCCTCTGTAATCAGTAGGTGGAGAGAAGCAGTCTAAGAAGACAGGTCTACTTCTCTACAATATGTATCACCCTCTGCATGTGCTGCTGTTTCTCTCTAGTGACTACGGTGGTGT
Source organism: Burhinus oedicnemus (assembly GCA_008921705.1). Taxonomy (NCBI): domain Eukaryota; kingdom Metazoa; phylum Chordata; class Aves; order Charadriiformes; family Burhinidae; genus Burhinus; species Burhinus oedicnemus. Next base: position 3,930,949 of record VFFE01007199.1, on the reverse strand, counting down.
TTGTGCTGACTAGACTCCAAGTCTGGGCAACTCAGATTTCATCTGAAACCTTAATGACCCAGAAAATCAAACAAAGCATTAGCTGAATACATACAAAATTAAGTGAAGCCAATTCAAAATACTGAGGCCACTTGACTAGCCCAAAGTTTTACCTGCTGGAAAAAGGCTATAAATGTTAACCACGGATTCCCTCATGCTCCTCTGTCTTGAAATGCTGCGCCATGATGCCTTGTTGTATCCAAATCACACATGTATCCATGATGCCATATTGTATCCAAAACCCAAAAGCACCCTTTTAATTTAGTAAGTAAAAATCAGGAGTAACAGAGGGATGCAAACACAATTCTGAAGTAGTTCTACTCTCATAATATTAATGCTTTGAGAGACTGCGGTCTTTGTCCTACATTTCTTGCTGAACTCTCATTTTCATCTCTTACAGGAGTCTCTCTAAATAGGTGTAGCTTTTTTTTCTTTTTTGCATCTGTTCATGAACCCTGGACTTTAAAAGCAATACATACCTGGTCTGGCACATTGTTTAGGTATGTAAAGGCAATTGAAGCATGGGATAATGTGACTAAAATACCAACAGTTTTTGTAATGCTTTTCACAGTGCCAATCAGAACAAACAGAAGAGCAGGAAAGAAACAGGCAATATATATAACAATGAACATAGAACAATGCCTATTATCACTTTATAGCTCTTTGGACTGTGTTCCTTTCAGCCAACTGCTTCAGTTTGAAGATAATGCAGAAAATAGTGAAGAAAATGCCTAAAAAGCAGAAAAGAAATCAAGAACAAATTGAAGTTTTATGCCATAAAACTGCTGCTTGTATCTTACTGGTCAGGTATGTAATTTTGACAAGATTTGTCATAATGAAAAGTTTTAATGGCAATGAGATGGAGGTTCAGCAGCACAGCAGTAATCCAGACTGTAACTGCTATTTTTATAGCACAAAGTATTGATATTTTATTCAACTGGTGGTGCAGATAAACCACTTTAAATAACCAATCTAATGTGATGACAGCAAGAAATACAATGCTCCCTGTCCTGTTTAGTGGCAACATCAATAGATTAAAACTGCAGAGAAGTTCTTTGGAAATCCAATATTCTCTTTTCAGGTTGTACTGCATACAAAATGACAGACTAATCATCAGTAAGAAATCAGCAACAATTATGCTTAATAGATATATGTTGCTTGGTCTCCAGCTATTCCTATAAAAGCTCAAAAGATGCTCAAAGCAATTCCACTGCCAAGCACAGAGGCAAGAATTATCAAAACTGTATGATGTCCACTTATCATTTTAATCATTGCTGCAGTTCTGGAGCTTTTCCTGGCTTCATCATCATCATTGTTGTTGTTGTTGCTCAAAGCCTACAGCCCACAGTCAGTTGGTAAATTGAGCTGTTTTCTAGCCAAGAGTCTGTGAAGTGAGCTGCAGAGGAAGTACAGTGAAGTTTCAAGATGTGATGTGGTATATTTATATGCAAATTATGAGTCACAGTAAGTATGATGGACTCTTCCAAACTGTAGAAAGCACTGACTAGTGAAATACTTGCTCAGATAAAGCATTGCCATAGCATGCAAAACCTGGCTGTACTGTTTTCAGATCTCCTGCAAAACCACATGTACACTAAAACCATTAATTTTGTTCTAGCTTTCATTCAGTCCCAGTGAGAACTGGTCCAATACAAATGGTTTCCTTTATTCGGGATACTAAATCTGTAGATCAGTGTTCATTAGTCAACAAACACAGTGTAATCACATTTGTCAAAGTGTTTAGGCATCCGACTTCCTTTTGAAGTACATTAATGTCTATTAGTCTTTGTGTCTGTTCAGTACTTTCTTTCTACAAGTGCTGTCAACAGCTGTATCTCAAGGAAGGAACTCTGTAGCTAAGAAGCCAGGTAAGAGAGAAAGATTCCTTGCTCCCCCTCATCAGATGTATCAGACTATTCCCTGAAACAAAATGTTTAATGTTGTAACATCTTTTTAAAATTTTAAATTGTCAGTAATTAAACCTTTTTTTTTCTTTTGTCCATTAAAATAATAGATTCCCAGGGAATCTTTCTAAGCCATTCAATTTATTGTTTTTGTTCTATTGGGTAGCAGACACCATTTGCCTGGATATGGTCTTATCTCCAAACGGTTCAATTTAAGTATGAACTGGGGCATGGACTTAAGGTTTATAGGAAGTCTAGACATAGCTGAAGCTATTCAGTAGAAATGAGTTTTACAAGCATGTCTGTACCTTGTAAAATAATCTGATGCGTTAATTTCAGGTATGTTGTCTTCTGGAATATCCCCTTTTTCTTGACTTGTCAGAGGAAATAAATAAGAAAATTATTTTCAAAAGCATTTATCATAGTACTTCTTATTCATTTCATCTGTGATGTCAAGAATTATGTTTTTTATGATTGTATCACAACTGTCAGAAAACCAGAAGAAACTCTTAAATAGAAACAAATAATTTTGAAATAGAAACAAAATTTGACATGTTAATTTTTGTCATATAATGTGAATTAAGACCTCCATTTTGAAGAAGAGAATAAGAAAATATTTTCACCTTTACAAAACTTTTTTATAGTTCTCTAGGATGTTCAGAACTCCCAAAGCCTGTTAGTTTGGTGGCTTAACAGCTGTGAAAAGCCAGGGACAGAGGTTCTTACATCATGGGGAGTACTCCACGCTTTACCCTCCCTGCTGCCCATTCTGGGAGTCCAGAGGGCCTGTATTGGCAAAGACCCATAAAGCTGCACATGAGATGAGCAAGCAACATTCAGGCTATTGACCAGATGTAAACAGCACTACACCCATGTCACTTGGCTCTTGACCTCCAGACCACCCTTCATGTGGGAAAGCAGCATTTAGAAGATAACAATTTGCCTGCCTTTTCTTCCTAGAGCTACATTTTTGTTTGTGCTTTGGTCCATTTCATTTTACATCTTGCACTAGTCAACTAATTAAGGATCATGACACAGTTTTGTGAGGATCCTTCATTGGAACCTTTCTAAATTACAGTCTTTTTCCAGTGTCTTGCCTGTGATGCTTTGAAGGTAGGAATTTGCTCTTTGTTATCTTTGTTATGCAATGTTATGCGTGCAGGGTCCATGCTGTGCCCCTAAGGTAGTTGGAGCTTAGTGCTTTGGTATGGATTTGATTCTTGAGTCATTTTTGAGATTCAGCAAAAGGAAATTGCTCAGTAAGTTTGAGCTAACAGTAATATATTTCAAATAACAGCAACAGAAAGATTGGACTGAATGGTTTCGTAGCCTAACCCATGCCTAAAATATACAGCAGCATTTGTTTTTCATGGCACATTTCAGAACTGTTACAGAAGTTATTTGCTAATAGGAAAGTTTGCATCACCCTGCAGAGGTTTATCAAGTTTAACAAGATGGTTTCACCTGCAGTGGTTCTGACTTTCTTTGAACTGTTGTTGTCGATTCATATTTTAGATAAAAAATGCTATGGTAATTCTTGATGCAACTTCCACACAGGCAAGAAAGTTACAGCTTACACAAGATTTCTCAAACATGTAAAAAAAACCCTTTTTCCATTTACTCACAGCTATCTTTGGATAACATCAGGCCAAATGAAGCATGTTTACAATTCAACTGAAATGCGTGATGGGCAAACCAAGATCCTGGATCTAAAAATGCAACAATCACTTCAGAACTAGGCTCATCATATATTTATATTTATATTTATTGCTCAACCATTTAAAATTAATCTTGGGAAGAGTTAGACACAAAAAGCCATTCTTATTGGTTTTGGTCAGTCATTGCAGAAGCATGCACATGAGTGTTTATAGAATATATAAAAAACAAAAAAACCCTATGGGATGGCACCCAGAGCATTTTGTAACACTGGTGCCCTACTATATTCCTAATACTCTTCTTTCTTCTCCCAATATTGCTGACTTAGAAGTAGTTGTGAAGAAATATACTACCCTGGAGTGTTAGGAAGAGCAAGTGTTAAGACATGTGAAAACCAGCTAATTTTGTCATATATCTATTCCCCTGCGTCCAGTATTGACAAAAAAAGGGTGACCCTAACACAGGAAGTTACAAAAGGACCTGCATGGCACCAATTGATGAGATTAGTTTTGTGCACATAAATCCCAATGAAAGTTTTTGAATGTCAAATTGTCCTCTTAATTGAAATGTGTTTGGTTGTGAGGGAGAGATGGCATGACAGTGACCCAAGCAACTTCTGTTGGTTTAAGTTTCATCACATGCATTGCATAGTTGCAATGCATAAGGAAATTAAATTATAAACATATAAATATCATAGAAAGCACATGATATTCTGCTGAGTTTGGGCTCACTCTTAGGCTTTTTTCTCCTCTTCTTAGTATGTGCCTGGATGTGGGAGAGGACAGAGAGACAATCTTTTCTTTCCTGCCCTAGGAACCCTCTGAAGCAGTAAGCGCCGGTTTTGGGCTGCAGTAAGGCTGCCTCCCACAGGCCCTAAAAAAGCTGTCATGTCTTCATGGGCTCTGGAAAGGGTGCCAATGCTGAACAGTATGAAATTCACCTGATATTCTGGAGACTGTGCCTGCAGAACTGCCAATGGAGGTGCTGGGAAGACTGCCTCATGAGCCTGTTTGGCCTCTAAATTAGCAAAATTAGTTTAGGCTCCAATTTGATTTATGTAGTTATTAATCCTGTGAGCAATACTGTCACTCTGTTTTTTGAGTTAAATGAGCTTAGTGAATAGGGGCAGAAGCCATACTGAGAAGTAAAAATAATACTCATCTCTTGCACTTTTATGGCATGGCCATGTTTTCTATTGAATACTTTATTTTGGGCAACACAGAAACTGAGCGATGCTGTTCCCAGTCGTGTGAGCTTTATGATTTGATACACTCTTTTAATGATGATTGCTTTTTTTCCTTCAACCATACCAACATAAGCCCATGTAAACTTAACTCCAAATCACGTTGAGGGCTTTGAACACAAAGAATGTTGTCTCTGTTTTGGTTTATATTTGCACTTTAATTGCTTCCCTGCCTTGAATTAGTTTGTTTAGATGATGAATTGAAAGGATAAAGGCATCTTTTTTTTAGACAACTATGCTTTGCAACCAAGAGATAATATTTATATTTTAAAAAAAAATAATTATGGATAGCTTGAAATCTTCACAGATTTTACTTCTAGAAACCTCTTGCCCTGTTCTGATCACCTTCTGCTGCTGGACCGTGCAATATGACAGATGTCTGACATGTCTAGTTGGCTAGCTGGGTTGTGTCTGGTACATTCCTCCACCTGTGCTAAAGCCCAGAGTAAAATTGAGTGAGGTTTCAATTCATTTCTTTGCATGAATTTCGTGAAGAGAGGGCAAAGAGCTATGTTGTCCTTGGAGCTTTAGAGAGTGAGGGTTTTTTGTATCCTGAGTTCTTTAGTCTTGTGACAGTTTCCTCTGTGACATTTATGCCTGCCCTGATGTCCTATTTCAGAGCTCTATCTGAAAGAGGCCACAAAAGAAGAGGTCATTGCAGGAAGATCTGTCTCAGCTGAAAATCTCTAGAGAAGGAGAGGAATTCAGGAATGTGAATGGATGTAGAGAGACAATACTTGCCTCTCCTGTTTAGGGCCTGCCAGAAAAGGCTGGGCCCTTGCTGCACTCTAAGACATCTGTACCTACCTGTTGCCAAAAGGCACTGAATACTTGTGGCAGCTAGATATTGTGAGAGTATGGGACACACAACTGTGTTCAACTGCATTTCAACCGCAATTGCCTCAGAGTGAAAGGTGGCGTTTTGTTTATATGTGTGTTTTTGGACTGTGGATTTGGAGCCTGTGCTCTTCAAATGCAGTGACCGAGCACTTGCACATCTTGTCTTGCTTTGTTGCACCCTTAGCCATTGCTGTCCAAGCAGATGCTATGTGTACTTTGTTGTTTTTATTAGGCTTTTTCTTGAGAAAGGAAACAGGATTAGTGGACTGTGGCTTGACTGTACATAACCACTGTTTAGTTTTTGTTCCATTATTAAAACTGTTTACATTAATTGAATTTTTAATAAAAGCCCAAGTAATTCTCACAGCAGGTGTTCTCTGAGGCTAGTCACAGTCTGAGGTCATCATGTCTTTCACAGGCAATTTTGCATCTTTTTTATTTGTTCCCTGCTGTTTTGTTTTGCTTTGTTTTCTATAGGTGCCCAAGAGAGAAATAATTGTGTGTTTTCTTCCTCATTTACTTTGTTTGTGGAGGGATTGTACACCCTTCTGATCATTCCAGTACTTCCTCGGTGAGTACCTCCTCAGATCATTGTGGTGAAAGTAGTATAATGTGCCTTTCTAACTGCTGCCTTGCTGATTGCTTATTGTAGTCTATTTTCTGTTTTCTGCTATTCATCCACCCATAATTCCATTGATTTTTCTAGCTCCCCTTTCTAAATTAGACTTCGGCTAATGCAGACTTCTCAAGCCTCTCTTCTTCTGCCCTGTGAGATTCTGAGCACTAATCATTGTAAGAGACTTGACAGGTTCTCATTTCTTTTAAGTGCTGCTTCCTACAAGAGCATCACACAAAAGCCATTAGGCAAAATGACATATTCCCTTTTTTTTCCCTTTTTTTGGGGAGGGAGAAACAAGAGTGAGGCATGGGCAAGTATCTGGAATTCCAAGAATGCAAAGTGGTCCCTAGGGCACAAGAGTCTTGCCAGCATTTGGCTCCATGGGTTTGCACCCTACTGAGCGCTGTGAACATCTCAGGGCTGTGTCTTGTGCACTCCCACTTTTGTTTCTCTGCACAGAAACTCTCAGAGGATGTCTGGAAGTTCACCTTGATTTTTCCAAGGTCTTCAGCTGGTCTGGATCTGTCTGTGAGCTTCCTGGCCCTGTATATCACAGCAAACTAGAGGGTGCCCCAGAGTTTGTGTTCCCATTATTTATTAGATGGTTAGATTTAGTTACCCCACCTCAGTTTCAGAAAGCTGATTGTTACTCCTTCAGTTTCCCTAAATATTTATATATTTAGCTGTGCTATGTTGTCTCTCTAGATACCAGCAGACTCCAAATCACGTGCTTCGGTATTTAAGCTGCCAAATACTGATAGATTGTAGGCAGGAAGATATTAAAGCACAATCTTGTAACCGTCCTTCTGATACTGCAGTATATAACCACTTACTGAAAATCATTATCTTCCTGTAATAGTATCTTCACATAGCAGTGAGACCTGAAGATGGCTTTCTCAAAGATGAGGGTGACTTTTAGGACCAAGATCTTCGTGCAGATGCATTTACTTCAATTTAGTTATCTAAGAAGAAGTTAAATACCCACTGATGACACTTCATAAGTACCATACACTGAAGGTTTGGTCTGCACACAGTTTTTCTCCTGGCACAGAAGTTTTTCCCGGGTATGACTTTTTAATCATCTTTTCCAACTTAGTTATTCCTGGTGAAGCATTATTTGAAAGAAATTGCACTGGTATAATTTAATTTGCTTCTCCTGTTGTAATTATTCTACAACAGTGCTGTGATTGCATCAATACTAATGAATGTGAATAAAGCAGTTTTTCTATGCACAGGCAAGCCCTAAAATATATATTTCCTGTAACACAATATCATTGGAGATCCTGCTAGTATTTGGAGAACATTAAAGGAAGCTAGATAAACTATTTTATCTCAAAAGTATTCCTACTGTCTTTCCTTGTGTGCCATGAAAGAGGCCAGCTGATGTTAAAAAAAAATCCTTCTATCTCAGCTTTCGAAATGACTTTTTTTTCAGTTTGTCCTGAATATGTGAAAAAGTTTTAGCCCTCCAAAACCAAATTCCAGTTAATTCCACTTTAAAGGAGCTGAGCTTCTTTAGTACTATAAAATAAAAAAGAATATTATAGGAGTAGAAGTGAGCGAAATAATCTGAATTTTACAAATATACTTGAAACTCCCTATTTCTGATAAATTATTTTTTTTTAGTCATGTCTCTATTTAGTGGGCTGTATGCAGACAGAAGGGCTCATTAGAAATACATTTTCTGCACACTAAGGTTATGCCTGAAATACTTTTTCCACATTCAGGGAGAATTTAAAAGCTAAGATTGCCTGAATTGTGTAATACTTTGACAACAGCAGTTTTTTAACAGAACTGACCATGGGCTTCATTTATTCTTTTTTAAAGAATAATTGAGAACTTTGGCTCTTGAGTCTTTTTGAACGAGCTTATTTGCATTCCTATCTCTTCTCTTAGGATTTATGCCTCACAGAGCTCTTGCTTAATAGATACCCAATATTGTCTTCACAGAGTAAGTGTGAAAGCGCACTTTTTAGCAGCTGACAAGACTGGGTAATGTTTAGCTGGTCACAAGTTGTCTGTACTGAAGACAGGAGAGGAAGCGGGCTCTTCTGATCTCTCCGAACATCACATTCTTGCTCTTAAGAACCTTCTTTCCAAGGGACACTGGCATCTGTGATATGGTTTGGCATGTTTGGATATTCAATACAATACTAGACATTTGAATATCAGTATTAGGTATAACCATTCTGATAGCAAATCTGCGCAGAGTATTGAAATAAAAGACATATATTCTAATGTACCACAGAGTAAGCAACTAGATAAGTCTGGTGGAAGGTCCTCATAGTTTCATGCAGATTATTCCAAATGTTTTCTTATGATGATTTATAATGTTATGGGGCCCGTATTTTCTTTGCTTCTAATGTATGATTTATAGTGGTATGGTTTCAGCTGCTGCTTGTAGCAGCATATAGCTCTGTAGGTCTTAGAACCCTAGCTGCAGCTTTGCTTTCCATTTCTGTTGAATCAAGCACTTTAAGGGGCCTATGGTCCAGAAAACCAGTGCGCAGCCAAAAAAGCACTATATCGTAGGCTGGTATTTTTTTGTCTCCTTACTTTGTTTTTTCTTGTTCAAATTCAGCTTTTGGTCATGTGCCTAATTTGTTTCCTCATGTTGCACCTTGTGAGCTGATAACTCACCCCTGTACCTTTTCCCCTTCCACACACCTTTGCACTCCAGTTCCTCCATTGCTCCATCTGGCAATATTCCCTGTAATAAAAATTTATAACTATCTAACACAAATGAGAAGGGAAAATATATTTCAGTGTAGATGGGCTATTGAATGTATAATGGTGTCGTGAACTTTCAGCCTCTGATGTTGGATTTTTGTGCCATATGGGAAAAGCAGCATAGCAACATAACTGCTACTCCTAATTATATAATATAAATGTCAAGCTTGTTCAAAATTCAAGGATTACACACTGCCAGAAGAAACTGTCTCTTCTATAGACTGCAGCTTTTTGGAACAGGGTCTGAAGGAAGAAGCACTTACTGTCTGTGATCTCATCAGACTGTTTCTTAAACAGCAGGGAGATGGACAGAAAAAGGCATTTTTACAATGGCTCTGCCAAGGGACAAGACAATTTATTTATTTCAGCTCTGAAAAACTTCCAAGATACAAAAAAATTCAAGTATGCACAAATCTTCATATTAAGATTAGAAAAATTAACAAATATTGACTGGCTGTTTAAGCATTAACAATGTTATACAGTACATTCATGGAAAAGTCACAGATGGGTATAACCAGCTGACATTTCGGTTGCAGAAATGTAAAAAAAAAAACCTTAGAAATTATTATCTGAGCATTTAGCAAATTATTATAAATGATTGCTGGGAATATCTAATAGGTATTATTTTTATAATTTTACTGTCATTCCTACTGGAAGTAATAAGAAATACTCTACGATGGCTATTGTAAAAGGCTATCAGTATTCAAGGATCTTATGAGCTTAAAAGCATAGAAAACAGTATCTTAGAAAGGAAATAGTTTTATCTGTATTGCACAGCAGAGAACTGAAAGTGAGGTTTATGCCAATGTTATAAGGAAAATGTTTGGCAAAGCTGATCACCTGTTAAGTGAGGTCTTGGTGAACTTCAGAACTGCTTCCTGTAGAATAGATCATACATGAAAAGCCAGGTAGGTGTTTGCCTTGATTCATATTGATTCTGAACAGCTTTTAAGTTATTCATAATCAACTCAATAGCTTCCAAAATGACTGTTTCATAAATAGTGACAAATCATCTGGATGTATTAAGAAACCTGTTTTTGTTAATGAAACTGCAGTTCAAAGCAGTATATTTTAAAAGGCTATTTCATACAGCTATGCATAATAAAATTACCTGCAAAAACACTTTACAGAAAAAAAGTGACTTACATGACATTTTTTCTTTATATATAAATGGTAAAGGAAATTCCTACAGGACCTTTTTATTTATTACCTAATATGGTGTGATTTAAAGCCAGAAAAGCATGTAAGTCAAATTTCTGATTTGACCAAGTGGCAGAGAGCACACATATGATGTATTTAGAATTGGCAAAAGCTCATCTTGGTGAAGAGTGCTGTAAATTACTTTTGATTAAAAAAATCAGCAGAGGAAGTAAAAAATCATTACTACCAGAACAAGAACAATAAAACATTAATGCTCTGTGTAAAGATTGATGGATAGTTGAGAAGTTGATTTGTAAAAGTCACCAGTACCACAGGGCATGAGTTTATTAAGAGTATGAAAGAGGCAGAGTAAAAAATGAGCTCATACTTTAATCAACAGAAGTGGAGAATAAACAGCTCAATATTTGTAGACTTCTTCCAATGGAATTTTAGTTTGAGGATAATTGCCTCCGCAAAAACCCCCAAAGACTTTGACCACTTGAAAACAAATCTCCCCCAACTCTGATTTGTCCGAGGAGCTGAAGACAGATAATAATGGGTGGAGAGGCAGATGGGGAAGCTTGACAATTCATCTTCTTTCTTACAATTAAAATATATAAGGAAATAGGGAGGTGATTCTGCCCCTCTGCTCTGCTCTCATGAGACCCCACCTGGAATACTGTATCCAGTTCTGGATCCCCCAGCATAAGAACATGAACCTGTTGGAACGGGTCCAGAGGAGGGCCACAAAGATGATCAGAGGGCTGGAGCACCTCTCCTGTGAAGGCAGGCTGAGTGAGTTGGGGTTGTTCAGCCTGGAGAAGAGAAGGCTCTGGGGAGACCTTACAGCAGCCTTCCAGTGTCTGAAAGGGGCCTACAAGAAAGCTGGAGAGGGACTTTTTACAAGGGCATGTAGTGATAGGACGAGGAGGAATGGCTTCAGACTGGAAGAGGGTAGATTTAGATTAGATCTCGGGAAGAAATTCTTTACTGGGAGGGTGGTGAGGCACTGGAACAGGGAAGTTGTGGAGGCCCCATCCCTGGCAGTGTTCAAGGCCAGGTTGGATGTGGCTTTGAGCAATATCTGGTCTAGTAGGAGATGTCCTTGCCCATGGCAATGGGGTTGGAATGAGATGATCTTTAAGGTCCCTTCCAACCTAAACCATTCTATGATTCTAAATGCATGGAAAATCTGTGTTTTTTTCTTCTTCTCCTTCTTTTCCTATGTGAGTTGCCATTTTCATATCCTTATGTGTATTATAGGTAATACCTACACAAATAGATAAATCGCAGACTGCAGACTGGGATGAGCTATGAGTCATGCAAACATAGACAGGAGAATTAGGGCTCTGAATTTGGAAGCTGTTGGGGGCTGGGATCATGCCTTCACATCTGTTTGTACACAGGCACCCTATAAATTGTGCTACCTTACTGGAGGTCCTGACCACTCCTGTGTTACGCAATCTGCTACTAGCTTTCTCTGCTCAGGAAAGAAGTAAAAGGCCCAACAACTTCAGTGAAAACGATTGGCTAGAAGTTAGTGATCAGTTGACCAGACCTTCATGGTCTCAGAAACAGACATCATATGTTTGACACTAATTGTATTTGGCATCCTAGTTTAAAACTCAGAGCAAAAAGTCCGAGGATCTCACAGGCATAAAATATCTTCTATTTTGAGAGATGAGTCACAAAGATAAGAAAGTACAGAGATGCTGGTGACTACATGTATTTCTGTGTACAGTTCCCACTGTTGATCTAGAACAGGGAACTTTATGGATAAAAGTCCATGTACAAAATTATACTCTTGGAAGCTGCCAAACCGACAGTCTTCATACCACTGGCAGAGGTAACATGCGTTTCTTATTCTATCTAGCCTGTATGCCTATATTTAACTCTGATCTAAAAGCACTGAAATACAGTGTAAGGAAGATATTTTATCCTCTTGCTCATTTATGGTTTACTGCAAGATGCTGAGCTTTTCTGGGAGCTAGTGGGAATCTTTAACTCCCACTAGTTTTCCTGAAAATTTGGCGTAAATATTTCACGAGAATGCTTGACGTTTTGTGGAGATAAACTCTGAGTCCTTCACCTCTCCTCTGATGTTTTATGAAACACTTCAAGATGATCAAATACATTGATATAACTATCAAACAGAGGCTTCCAGGTGTCTAATTATTTAGTTAACTTCCCTCACAGTAAGCTTATTTCTGTACCTTTGTGTTTGTGTGACTGGATTTCATCTAGAAGTAGGGCTAAATCTAAAAAAGACTTTCAGTGCCTGATAGGGGGAAAAAAAAAATCACTTGGCCTTGGAAAAGCCTCGCACTCAGAAGCCAGTTCCCTCTTTGGCCTGAGAACAAGTAGAAATGATCACTCTTTTCTAAGAATGCATGACATGACTGTCTCTGCCTGTCATATGCACAATAATTATTTATGACTACTTCAGTTCATACTTCAATACCATTTACAGTTCTTATTAGTGAGGTTTTATGTGTTTATATTGAACGATATTCATTATTGTAATTTAACTCCCAAGAATCTTTATATTCAGTATACATCAAGCTTTTACAGCTCATGGATTATATACTTCTCTTTCTAAAAAACTAAGTATTTTAAAAATGTAAATGTGTGGTAAATGTCTCAACTTGAAGAATAATGTAATAATCATGATTATTAGACAGTAAACCAAATAAAATGAGACTTGGGGAGAAGAGGTACAGTGTTTTCCTAGATTAGGGGTGCTCTTATAGGCTCTGGACAGTAGAAATATAAGGAACAAATTCGTGGTAGCAAGGAACAAATTAGTGGTGTCAGATCCCCAGAAATTAGCTTTCTCTGTGTGTAGTAAATGAAACTGGTACCATGGAGAAAACAACTACCACATGAGTATAAAGTTTTAAAACCCTTTAAACAGTAGGGAAAACATTTAAGGAGTTAATCTGGGTGAATACAGTGTTATTCTGTAATAAAAATATCAATACACAACACTTTTTTGTTGCTTATAACAGTAGTTGTAAGATAGAGATAGTTGCATTGCTGTTGTAAACATGATTGTCTGAAGATCCAGGAGATAGAAAGCTTGCAGGGAAGGTGATATCTCTTCTTGGACCTGTATACCAGGTGGACAGGCAACAAAAGTACATTAGGACCCAGACTGTTCTGGTTATACACTGACATATTGCCAGATTAAATAAAACAGTGTGAACTGCATATGGGATTAATAATTTCTTCTTCACAGTCTTGTTCACCAGACTTCAACAGTAGATCAAAATGAATGGTGCTGAGGATCCTCATCTCATATTTGTGTACTGCCAGCGTTGTGAAGGATGTCATGGGCTGCTGCCCTCCTGTGATCAGCTAGCTGGGATTCCTGCTGACATGAAAGTTTGCCTATCTCTCATCTTGCACGGGGTTATGTTATGGTGTGCTCTGCCTCCGATGTGCCATTAGAAGCAATGGCATGCCAGCATGACCCCCACTGTTGCTCCCAATAAAATGATGTTCTAGGGTCACAGGCATATGACATGGGCCTCAGGCAAGAGGTGTGCCTGTCACACCTGGTAGTTTATGAATGTGACTAGTCAGATATAGACGGAGAGGAATGTGGGCAGAAGGAACTAAGAGAAGGACCCTACATTTAGTCTGAGGACAGGAAGTCACTACCTTGAGTGTGGGACTTTGAAGAGTAAGCAGAGTTTATCTGTGTTGCTCTAATAAAAGACATCCTCTCTTCCTATAAACGTCACTTCTCATTGAAAGGAAGGACATTTTTTATGGGATACTGTAAAACGGTCATGTATCATAGGTAAGTCTGAAGATTTATTTTTAAAGTCCTATTCTCAAAGTCCCTGGGTTTTTCTGAAATCTGGCTCTTTAAGCAGTCAGTCTTTTGCAACTTTGGCAATCTTATCTTTGGTGTACTCTTATCTCCTCTCAGCTGGTTTTTCTCATTTAGGAGAGAACTCTCTGCTCACTCAGGAAACACAGACTGCCTTTACAGAACACTATAGGAAATTCATTGCAGCATGGTGTATGGCAAGTTAAAGTCCATTGGGAGTAGTTCTTGTTGAAGGGACAGCTACTGTGTGCTTGGAATCCAGAACACTAACTGCCAACACCTACAAAATACAACCCACATGCTGAGACAATTTATAGTCTATGATGATGGGGGGGAAGGAGTGTGGTGGTAAAATTACTAATATTTAAGATTGAGAGGTCTCGATAAGAAGCAACTTTTACGTAAAGAACATTCCTTTCAACTAAAAGCTAGCAATCTGTGATTGTTTCCAGCTCCCTGCTTCCAAGCTAGGCTAATACTGGGTGTGCCACTCCTATAGGCTCCACCAAAAGACATCTCTCCATATTGTCATGTTATTTACTGTTTGATTTCTTAGAAATGTGGCAGTTAGCAAGCAACTTAAAGAGTTCATCCCCCCAGGGATGGATACCTGGCTTTGTTAACATTGAAATGATTGTTTTTCCTCACCTCTTCCATTTTTTTTCTGAAACAGTATATAGGTTGGGTCTCTGCAAGCACTTGGCAAAGAACCAGGGAGCAGAGGGAGAGATGCTGTCCCAGTGTTCATAGTTAATAAAGCTGCCTGACCTGTACTAAATTGTACCTGTGTTATTACGCGCTTGGAGTCCCCAGATGCTCCAACAGGAGTTAACTGTCACCTTCTGAGATGGCAAAATTTGAGTCAGATAGGTTGTCTAAGATATAAGGTAGGGACTATACACACACACACACATATATTTATGCAGGCACACTCTAATGAGTTCTGCAAACATACAGCACTTTCAGAAAGAAGCATTTTTCAGCAATGATGTGGCCAGACATCTAGAACATTAATTTAATTTCTTTTCAGACATGAGCAGGAAAAAAAAGGCTGGAAGGATCTCAGGAAAGAAACTTGTAGAGCAGACAGGGATTCTTTCAGGAGCATGTTATTTTTCAAGGAGACGCTTGGACACTCCAGAATTCCTGGCATACCCGCTATTCCCTGGACATTAGCAATAATTAATGTCTTGCTATGAAAGCCAAAGAAAGTGGTGTCAGGTAGGACAATAGTACAAAATGTGAGCCCATGTGTCTGTGTGATTAATGGAACGAGCCCCTTCCAGAAAACAAATGGAGTTAAGGAGACCTTTCCACAGCTTTGTGGAATGTGCCCGGTTTAGCATTACACAGAGGTGCAGAAACACATTACAAAGAGGTGCAGAAAGAATTCATGTGGCTGTTGATGTTACCTGGGAAATATCAACAGAAAGTGCTGGGGCACTGAACAGGAGATCTGATCCATGGTCATTTTTCACAAACAGAACTAAAAGCCAAAGGATCCACTAAGTCCAGCCTTGTCAAATTCTTTGTAGAGGAATGGAGGGAAAAAAATTAATGGTAAACTATGTGATAAAATTTTCTGTATAAAGTATGAATCACTCAGTTTCCAGTTAACCAATTTAATTAGAGTAAAATAAATAACTTGCCTGGTCATCCATGAGGAGGCAGATGAGTAATTTTTGCAAATGGTCCATGTCTCAAATGATATTTATAAATTAAGTGCACTCTGAAGCCAGAGACCCTGCCCCGCAAACCTGATTATCTGCCATGACTGTTCAACAACAGCTTACCCTAAAATCTATTCCCACTTACAAATATGGGAAAATTCTTGATCTGTTTTAGTCTGATCTTTGTTCAGTGATACTGAGATTCTTTCTCCAGAGACCTCTGTGTGAATGAAATACCTAGCTTTTTTTGGCCCGTTTCAAAAACTGTTTTATTTTGTTATGATGATAGAGACCACTACCAAGATTAAATCAGTGAGTCATGTCCAATGACAATATTGATAGACCTCGTATCGGAAGCTCTCTTTCAGTGTGGAGCGCACATACTCCGGGGACAAAGCACACCCATCCCAGTCTCCTCCAGGCTGAACCACAAGTTCTCTTGCTTTACCATTCCTTGCTGAACACAAAACATGTTATCAAAACCAAAATCCTTCATTATTCAAATCTCTGATCCTGAGCCACAGGTGAAATGCTGGATTTATTAGTATGTTTCTCTGGCACATGCTGTTGAACAACTGTTTCTATGGCTTTAAGGAGACTCTTTAGTCTTAGACTGTTTTAAAATAGCAGATATATTTGGCTGCATTTTGGTATCATGTTGTCATCTCAGTTTCTGAAACTTCCCTAGAACACTGTAGAGGAAATGTGTTCTCTATGATGCTGTTAATTTGGGTACGTGCTGAATGTGCCTTCCAAAATAGCACTGTCACTTACCTGCTAGGATGCCACTAGGGCATCCCACGCTAGTGCCTAGGGCTTGGAAACTTGTATCTCTCTCAAACGTTTAGCTGCACTTTTCACGTTACTGGAAAGGGAACACCTATTCATAGTTATGGCAGTATGATATTCTTCCATATTTACCAGTAATAATTGTTCTTTTCAGCCTGATGCCTTTCAACCCTGTAAGAACCAGTAGAAAAACCTCTTCTGAGAGCCATTGTTATGGGGATATAATTCTTTTCAGTGGTTTTTTTTGTCCCTCCTTCTTCCTTGTTACCTTTTTTTATTCCCTTCTTCACACATCATCTTCCATCTATGCTTGCTCTTTTTCTTCTGTTCAACCTTGAATATCATGAACTATTCCTACTGAAAATGTTTCTGGTTACCTTTCACGAATGAGTAACAAGCGTGAACACAGGGCTATTGGGTGTACTTCAATGTCTTCAGTAGTCCCATGAAAGGCAAGACCTGTCTCACACTGACCTCAATGATCTCTTCTACTCTTCTGCCTGAGACTGAAGAGCATTTGTGTGACTTGAAGAAGCAGGTCTGTTGACAGAAGGCAGAGTTACTGTATCTAATTGAGCAGGGGGGAAGACTTTTGCCTTTAACCTAAACTTAGAGTTGTTTTCAATTTCTTGCCTGGTTACAAATTTTCTGTTTTCTTCCTTCCAGAGACTGCAGTCTTTTCCTGCCTGAAAAGAAAAGCTAATTTGTGAAAGATAAGAGTAAAGTTGGAAAGCCTAACTCATCAGTGACAGTAAAAATGCTTTAAGATCTGGACAGCAGTGCTGGATATCTGTTGTTTCTGTGATAGTCCATCATGGCAGTACAGGAATTTTGGTCCAGCCTTGAAGGATGCCTAGCCACTATTATGCTGTCTTTTATCGATAGAGACCATGGTAACAAAAATATTATAAAGTTATGAATTTTTTTTTTGAATAAGAAAGGAAAAAATTGTCCCTCTAGAAATCCCGCAGAAGGCCAATGTCATTTTGATGTCTTTTAAGCTTTGGTTTGAAAACTTATGGCCCTCTACACAGTAATTACTTCCACTGAGGAAGTGCACATATTCTGCTATTCATACTAATTACCGGTAAGAAAAAGGTAGGAGAGCTCAACGATAAAACATGTTTCATGCACTTGTCTTTCTTTTACTAAGCCAAGTTTTGCAAAGCTGGCAGCAGTTACAAAGAGTGCCTTCTGTAATAATCCTCCCTCACTGCAATTTGAAAATTCCTTCTCTTCTTTCCATCAAAAATAACAAGGTAGCGGCTCATGTCTTGTCAAAATGGGCTTCACATGCTACGTGTACTGAGTGGCAGGTAGGTAGTTAGGCAAAAGACCATGCAGATGAGTGAAAAAAGGGAAAATTGCCTCATTTCTTCAACTTTGCTACTCACTTTGAAGATTGAGGGAACAGGTGCTGTTATAAATGCAAGGAAAGGGAAGGAGCAACAGCTTGGCTGGATTACAGCCTTGAACCCTAGACACCCAGTTTGTCATTTTAATTCTGATAACCAGGATTGCCAGCTCTTCCTCAGTCATATAACACTCGGCAGTGAGATAGGGAGGGAGGCAGTGATAAATTCCAGCATATTTCCGGCTTCCTAGATGTCTCCAGCTCTTGAGATAATGCTGTGAAGTTTGTAAATGAGATGGGTTAAACCTTAAAGTACATGGGTGAAAATGGAACTCTTAAATACTTTTTTATTTTTACAAAATACGATTTTTAAATCAGTTTTGTGATTAGGATTTTTAGTATCTGAAAGTAGCAATATTGACTGTTAAAGGTTAAACTCAAATTTTGGCAGAAGGCAACTGCTTCCGTCTGAGATAATAAACATTGTACCAGATACAACAAAACCTTTGTAAACACATCCTTTGTTTGGGAAATGTATTCTGATACAACTTCCTGCTATTGAAATCAGTACCAACTCCCCTAAATTTACCTGGTATTAGTTTAATTTCAGTTTAATAAAAAGTTGGGCCAGATAGTGAGGCCAAAATTAGATAATTTACATCTTTCTGTATGTGAAATCAACGTGCCTAAAAATATTTAAAAATCTAAACACCCTTAATATTTGCAGAGCAGTGGCCAAATGTGAAGAGTCTTGCCTGGAGTTTGCAAGGTTTTAGAATTCCTTTAAAAAGAAGGCTAAATTGTGCTCTGGGGAATAAACCAGCAATTTATCCTCTTGTGCTGCAGTGCCAGAAGGAGAAAACTTTTACTGAGATTTTATTATAATTCAGCATTAACACTGGCTGTCCTTTGGCCACTTTGAGGTCATTTCCTTTAAAGATTCTTGACTTTTGCTTGGTAATGTTAGGTAGAAACAGCTCTCTTCTTGTCTATTATGACTTCCTTGTATCAGGGGAGGAATAGGTCAACTCTTTCTAATTTGAAGGATGACAAAAAGAATAAGCACCTGATACAGAGACACTGCTTTACTAATCTCAGCCTTTCAGATTTTATGAGTTATACTTAAAACCAATATTCATATGGAGGATTAGCCTGTGTTTGTTTAATTTTTTTTCCCCCCATGTTGTGGTTTAACCAGGACACCCCAAAACTGACATAGACAAGTTTTTAAAATCTAAAAATAAAATTTTGGGTTTAAAAAAAAGCATGAGATATTGTGGGAATCTTTGGAAGGTGCTTTGCTTTGAGAAGTCTAACACAAACTTTATATGAAGACTCGTGAACAAGTATCTCTTCCATCTGAGTGGAGAAAGTATTCAGATATTGCATATTAATCAAAAAACCTAGACCGACTTTTTTGCAGGGTGTTTGTTTGAGGGGGGACAGGCATAACTATGTATTGCCTACCTCCCTCCTGAGATGTGGTACTCACAACTGGTAGCAAGACTTTACCTGAAGCCTTGTGAGTCCCCCATGGACTGGAAGGAATTCCTTCAGGATTTTGTTTGTGCATCTCAGTACAGTCTGTTTTGTCCTTCTTAATGCCCTGCTGATGATCCATTTTCACCCTGTGATCCACAATAACCTCCAAATGTTTTCCAGCAGAACATTCACGTAGCAAGTTGTTGCCCATGTTTTCATGCAGTTGATTTGTTTGTGCTTATGTGTGTTCATTGTTCAGTTGTCCCCACTGAATTTCACACTATTGTTTTTAGAACTTTCTACAAATGTATCGAAAAAGTTTTGAATTCTAAGCCTGAACTGTAAGATACTGGATTTCTACCTGGTTTGGGATTGTATGCGTTTTAAATTCATATGCTGTCTATTGCATCATCCAGATTACTGTGATTTATACAGCATTGAATGCAAGACCATTATGCCAGTCAACGGCTAATAATTTTCTGCAGTATTTTATTCAACTAGTTTTAAGTATTGTTTAAAGTTCAATTGACAGTATTTTCACCTAGACAATACTTTCTTGATTTGGTTCTCTCCGAAGTGAACAAGGTGTCTAGGGCCTTAGTGAGGTCAAAATATGACAGTCATGATTTCTCCTTTATTTGTTTCTAGACGGAAATTAGATTGGCTCAACCCAATGTTAGTTGTTGTTAACCCATTCAAGCAATTGTAGACTTATAAGCTATATGTAGAAAAGTTACTGTTTTGGTACACTGTTCTATGCTGGGTAATGAGAAGACTAATAAGATATAAAAAGATTCTTTAAGAAAAACGGATTCCATATACCATACATAGCATCAGTAAGACCCAAAGATCAAATGAGGTGGACTGTTCCTGGTCAAACTAGAGGGAAATCAAAGATATTTATTAAAAATCTAAAACACCTGGATTGTTTTCTTTGCTTCTATTGAAATATTCTTTAGAATAGTTAATGACATCTAACAAGAACTGGAAAGAAGATACTTTCAGGAAGTTCAGTGGAGGTTTTTCAAAATCACATGATATATGGAAGCTGCAAATATAAACTGTGGTGAAACAATCCCATATTTATTTCAGTGGATTATGTAGCCAAGATTGGACTATAGAAGTGTTCTGGTATAGTGTGATGCAAGAGAGAGAGAGCTCTAGACACATATGTTCTGATTCTTACATTTATATGGTTTATTAATTCTAGGAAAAAATAATATAAATTACAGCTGAACAAATGCACAGAAAAGAAGTGGGACAGCCAGTCACCCCTGGAGAAGACAGTAAGGTAAAATGATGTCATAGTGCAACTGCAGTACCTTACCACAGAAAAACTTAAGCATCAACAGGTTTTCAAAAAGACTTTATAGTATAGCCATTTCTATCCCATCTCAAAAGGGGTAGCGTTTTTCTGAATTCCAGAATAAATGAACTGCTTAAAGAAATCAAAGCTTTTATTAAAAAGGCAGGGG
>VFFE01007199.1:3810453-3910150 GCA_008921705.1 Burhinus oedicnemus | reverse complement strand
GGGGGGTGGGTGGTGGGCGGGCGGGAGAAGGGAGAAGTACTCTAGCCCTTGCCATTGTTGAGAAAAATGAAATGTAACCTTACTTCAAAGTAAAGCCTGAGATCTCAGGATAACAAAATGAAACTCTAAAAAATTGACATAAAAATCAAGATGGTGCTTGACTTACTAGTCTTTTAGTGTACAGGGAGTTATAATACTGAATTGTACTACTAAACGTAAACTTAAGTGTTAGGCTAGCAGTGCAAAGAAAGACGAGACCACAGAAAGCCATATAGCAAACAGATGATATGTATAGAACAATTAAAGAGAAGGTAATGTGGTATTGATCACTAAAAAGGTTGTCCAATAAATCTAACTCAATCGTTCTTAAAGTAAAGGCATAAATATTCAGGGGAATAAAAATTGAGTGTGTAATGGTGACAGACCAAGAAGCAAAAAGCAGCATGAGCTGATGATGGAGGAAAAGTCATGTCAGATAAACTTGATTAATATTTTGGAGATTAAATTACAGATGCCTGCAATGGAACAGATGTAATTTGTATGGCTGTCAGATCCTGCTCCTATTTATACAAATAAAAATCCTGACTGACTCTGTTGACATCTATTGAGTTTTTGCTGACTAAACTCAGAGAAGAGGGAACACACCCCACACATTTTCATTGTAAATATTCATTCAAATGTGGCTATGCATATTAGCATAGTCAGGTAAATTTATACACCATAGAAAGAGGATAAATTTATAGATCTGTGTTTCTGGGGGAAGAAGGAAATAAGCTGTGGATAACAATAATGTAAGCTTGGTTTGACTTGAAAACAAGATAGTCTAAATGAGAAGTTCCTAAAAGATGGTGTGTTTACTGAGCAGACATGGTGCGCTTGAGGACCTTGTGCCACATGTTTTATGGTCGGGAATGTGGTATAAGGGTATGCCAGGAGTGATGGAGAATGAAAACTGCGGCGGGGTAATGCCAGAGGTATTGCAAAGACTGGAGGGAGACAAACTTGCAACCTCGTTCATCCTGTAGGGAGTGGTTCTTAGGAATGCTCTTCCCTCAAAGTACTCCCTAATTTTGAAGGGCACTAGCTGGAACCCCCCCAGAACAGAGCTGCAGGATGAGACTGGGAACAGCTCTCAGTCTCGCTTCCAGCACTTGCCTGTTCAACAACAGAGGTGCATCCTGAATCACAGGGTAATCCAAGACAATTTACGGAATGAACTTGTGCCATGCTCACAGTTCCAAAATGTGAGTAGTTTCCTTTTTGCAACGGGAATTAACATCCCCTAGACAATGTCTAAACTGCTGATAAAGTACGTACTCAGATTATGAAGGATATTAAGGTGTGAGGTAGTGACAGGACAGTAATATTGCAGAAACTGATCTGATTAAATTTGAAATATGGGTAAAAAAAAGAAAATTACTTTACATAAAAGTTATTTTTTAATGCTAAGGAAGATTAGGATTATTTTGAAACTGGTTTGGATAATGCTGGATTTCAAATTCCTTGTAGCAGGTTCCAGTGGGATGTGTGAGCGCGCCATCAGTGCATAAACACAGGTCTTGAAGTAACATTTGGCTCACTGACTCCCTTGTTACTGCTGCCAGCCATACCGTTCTCTCTATACAATGGAAACACAAGTGCTGAGAAGCTTCAAAGTTATGAAGTTAGTACAAAGAGGTAGAATAATTGGAATTTAATATTGTCTACAGCACAGGGACATTTCTAAGTATACTCAATGCTCACTGCGCCAAACACTGAGGAAAAGACAGTAGGACAGGAGAGCACATCGTTGTTGCTATATAACTGGAAGGAATTATTTGATTGCTATATTACTGCTCACCCTGAGAATATTGCTAATTTGATGTTTACACATCAAGAGGTACTATCTTGGTACAAAAGCAATTAAAGTGGCAGGAATCTTTTTCTTAGTCATCTCTGTTCTACTCTAGGTGTCTTTTTCTCAGTCGGGCACCTGAATTTTCACAATATAGAGTGATTAGAGAAGCGAAGTTTCCACACAATAACTCTTTAACTCAGAGGACTATGCAGTCTTTGTTTCTCACTGCTGGATACTTAGGATAAGTACTGAGCATACAGACCTTCGGAAATGCCAGCTCTGAGAAGAAGCAAACATACGCTGTGGGTGAAGCAAATGGAGGGCTAATGAGCCTTTGTCAGATGCCTCTCTCTGCTTGCTGTGTAGCTCCCTTTCTCTAGCTTGCTATTTAGCCTACAAGCCTCAGGGAAACAGATTGTCTTGATCCAAGTTTTTACAGTGCCTTGCTGAGCATGGGAGCCTTACATCATAGGGTATTTGCTTTATTGATCACTCAAATATAGTGGGATTTGCCTCCTGTGCAGCTTTTCTTTTCCATCCTGGTCTCCAGCAATAGCACAAGCCTAAGCGGAGAGAGGGTTAGTTTTTTCCTAGAGGACAGTGAATCCTAAAGAAAAACTCCTCTGAGCATGCAGCAATAGCAATGTCTAAGCCACACGGGACCACACTATGTCTTATCCACGTGCTTTGTAGCTGCATGTGGTAGTGAATGCAGTAAAAAACCTACACGCAGCACATGCAGGAACTCAGTATTTTCATCCCTGGTGAAGAAAAGCACTTAGTGAACTCAGCAGGAACAAATAAAGACAAGGAGGATATGCCATTCTCCAGTGCCCAGGTTGAGAGGCAGTGACGTTAGCTGCAGGGGACAGTGAGAAGAAATATCACCTCCCCACTCAGCTCTGGCGACAAAGTTGTTTCTGTGCCCAGTCCCTGCTTTCAGGACACTAGCTGATGAGCAGGTATAGGAATTTGTGCATTAACTCTTCCTTTGTTCTCTAGCTCAGCTCATCCTTTCCTTTGTCCCATATGAAGGGCACCCATAGCAAAGGCTCTCCTGCCTATCACTGCAGTCCCAGGGCAAGTCCCTTTAAACCTTGCCATCTTCCTTTTTCCCAAGAAAGTAAAAGTTAAAGTATTTTTCAGTGCTAAAAATAGGCAGAGTAGAACTGTTCAGGGAGTTCATGTGTAGCCTGGATGTATGTGACTTCCTCCAGCTGACATGGCTGCTGACAGTCTGACTCATTGCTATTCCTTGATATGGTTCTCCACCACTATTATGTCTTTCATGAATGAGTCCTTAAATGTCCTTTAAAATGAACAATACGGTTTTGCCATTGTTTGACCAGTCAGAGGATACGAAGATGAGATGGTATATCATAGAGAACATTTATTTCCAGGCACTTTTACTGTAGGAAACTGCCTTTGTGACTACAGCTCTGACAAGTGCTTATAGGAAAAAAAGGACATCTGTTCAGGCCTTCCATGAAGTGACAGTAATATCAACTTAATGGAGATAACTTCCAGCAGGAGACTATTAAGCTTTCCTGAATAAATTAATGTTATGCAGTTTTAATGGAGGTCTGAAATAGATGTGAGAATTACATACAATATGAAAACTAGGTATTCTGGTGGAGCTTTACTTGAGCTGATATAAAATTCTCTCTTTCAGATGATTGCATAAAAGTAAACCATATTTTTCAAGCTAGCTTTAATGATCTATATCAACTGCACTATATTGCAGAAGGAGAGCTTTTAAAGTATGACTTTAGCTGGTGAGTAAAGGCGTCAGCCATCGGCTCTGTGAGATGAATACATTCAGCTGGATCAAGCAATCACCGTGAAGACCGGGGCTGAGAAGAGTTAGTTGGGGCCAAGTGGTTTTAGGACTTATTCCCTATCATCACATTATAAATTAACCTTGGATTGCATCTATGCTGGGCTGGTTGTGATTGCTAAAGTGTCTGCAGGTTGGGATTGGCCCTAACTCATACCTGGTAAAATCAAGACTGCACCTGGAGGGAATGAAAACAGGTATAAAGGATCTGGCTGCTTCAGTTTTCTGTTTGTTAAGGCGGGTATCAGATTGGTTTTTTCTTCTTTGTCTTCTTCACTCTAGAGCAATGCTTATTAATTTAGGTTCCCCTTTTTACTGCTATATCATGCCAGAGCTTCAATTTGTTGTAGCAGTTTCAATATACTGGTGAGTACTTATTTTTTAAATATTTTAATGACCATTGAGCAGTTGTCATCTCTGGAATTTCTTTGGAGGTAAATTTCAACAGACTTGGAAATGTCCCACAAAATCTGTGGTTTTGTGCCTCTTTGAGTTGACCCTGGTATAATCTTCTTCATGTAGACTTTCTATAGGCTACCTGGTGTACTGTATACCAAGTAATTTAAGGAACTCATTATTTCCACTATATGTGTATATCTAAATGCATTATTGTTTCTTGTAAAAAAATTGATAGAAAACATAAGGTTTTTTTTAACTTGGTGAAGGATCCTGAAGTTGGTTCCCATAGTGGAAAAGGAAAGTTAGTTTACTTGGCCCTGAACAAAAGATCTCTGTTTAGGTGGTTTATGTGGTATTATTGCTGTAGCTAATCATATCCCTGGGCTCTCAATTTCAAAAATGAACGCTTATGTCACTTTAAGTAGTTGCCATGGAAATCCTCACAGTATGAACCTCTTCAGTGAAGACCTTATGGCAGATAACTTAAATTATATCTATTATTTCCCGAAACACATCGGGCACTAGGGTGAAAGGGGGTTTGCGTGCCTTTAAAAAACATGCACAAGAGCTACTACTTGCTTGTTCTAGCGTGTATTTCCTAACCTTACTTCTTCAAATCAGATAAATGAATGTAGATTCTAATAGTGTGCATTTATTTGAGAAAACAATGTAATGAATTGGAGAAATGTCTTTTAGCTCTTAGTACCCTAAAATATTTTCAGATGAACCTCTGTCTTTTTCTAAAAGATGTCTGTATGCTGAGCTTTTAGGAATACAAATATGGCAGACATTACTGGTATTTGAATGCTTTCGATTGTTCTGCTCTAGAGTCTGCTCTGAGCAGGGGTAATCTTTGCTAGGGTAGGGTCAAATCTGAAAAACAGAAAATATGAATGGTCTTTCCGTTCCAAAATATAACTCTCTTTTGTTTAGGTTATTAACAAGCTAACTTTACAGATTGCTTTGAACTACACTTAATTTTTAGTTGAATTCCAAAATAATGAGAAACTAGTTAACTGAGATTTTTACTATTTTTTTTGCGATGTTCTCGTTGATCGTCAGTGCTGTCTTCTCCATGTATCCAGGCGTTAACACTGACATCTGGAAGCTGTTCCTTTTCAGCAGAGTGCAGCTAATAATGTTTGTTTTTCTAGCATTTCTCTGAAGACTAACTCAGCTGTAATAAGGGTGTTAAAGCACCAAATGTTTTGTTCTTTTATCTTGACTAAGGTACACTATTAGCGTGCAGTTATAACCTGCAGATTAGAAATGTCATATTGGAGTGTACCTTGCATTAAGCAGCCTTCATGCACTGATGCAGTTCCATCGTTGTATCAGGCTTTAGCTATAATGCCTAGGTAGATAGAGACCCAAATTTTCCTTTGTTGCAGTGCTGTGAGATCAGGGTACTTCCATTAGCTACACAAATTTACACAAATACAGCTGAGAATAGCATTTGTCCCAGTACACATGAGGAAATAAATAAAATGTGTTCAATACAAATGTTAAGAAATAAGCATGGAAAGTAAGTTTTATGACAAAATACACAGGCTGTATAAAATAATCAGTAACACAGGTTTTCAAAATATTTTCTACTGTTTCTACGTGTCTTATTTTTAAGCAAGATGAATATTACTACCTTTCACAGGAGTATTTTTATTAGTCCTGCAGAGCAAGGAACTTGAAGATGACTGTTCATATGACCATACAAACTGCATTTATCTCTGTCCAGCTCCCACTGCAGTGGTGTTGATGTTATGGAAACAGCATCTGTGACTAGCTTGGTGCCAGCTGCAGCAAAAGCCAGTCTCAAATACGAGTGGAGATAGCACTAATGGTGGGTTAAAGCAAACCGATGAGCAAGAATAGAAAAGTTTGCTTTGCCACTTAACAGCTCCCCCCATAGTAGATAAAAGGAGTACTTCATTCTCCTGAGCTTTCAATCTGTCTCTCCATTCACTGTACTCCCTTTTAAAATTGAGTCTGTTTAGCTTCCCCTGCCAGACACTCTGGCACAGTTCCTCAGACACTTAAATATCATTGTGGATTTGGGCTTCCGAGCCTACATCTTATTTCCCTCTGAGGGGGAGGAAGTTTTGCAAGTAGTGTTAATTTTGCTATAGAGGAAATAAATGCCATGAAACCTTTCTATTAGATTAAAACCGATAATAAAAAACAACTTTGGCCCTCCATGAGGAATGTCTGTGAGCCGCACAGCCCCACTGCCAGGGATGCTGTGAAAAAGGTGAAGCATTTAGTGAGTCAGCTCCCAGTGAAGCCCAGGATAGTGCTTCCCTCTTGTACGATCTGCTTTTTCTGTCTTCCAGCAGTATGTATGGAGTGGATCCAACCCACAGAGAGCACAGATGTAGCTGCTTCATAAAAGCTTCTGAAATATCCTGTGTCTGACATAAATAAAAATGACCTTTAGTATCAATCTCTATCTCTCTGACTGCCAATAATGGGCTAGTCGTGTTACAAAACGCCAAGCACACACGGTATGCTTGGCACAAATTTCACTAGTATGGGCAAGATACAACTAATTACTGCATAAAAATACTCCTAAGGCATATATAGGTGTGTTTGTGTATATATATATGTGTGTGTGTATATATATAATAAAAATAAACTCTATGCAACTATGCAATGGTATTTTGGGGGATGCAGACTACAGTGAAGCAACATTTGCATTATTGTAGTGTAGCAGCCTGATTCTGTTAACATACTAGCATAAATCAGGGCAGCTGCATCTAAAATGGCAAAGATGTAAGTGGTGGCAAATTGTTTTCAGTGAAGAATTGGGTGCAAATAGCCTACCTTATGTCCAAAAGATGGAAGAAATAGCTTTAGGCAACTGAACGTTGTCATCCATCTTGGAAACGGAAGCCAGGGTTAGTTAATTTTCATTTTAAACTCTACGTCTGATAGGATAAGGCAATCTGATTCCTGATTCCAGTGCTGCTACACAGTTTCCTAGCTTGGTTTAAAAGTAAAGCTAATCTAGTAGTTTTTGGTGGGTGAAAAAATAAAATGAATTCTTGTCATTCTGTGAAGCTTTTACTCGGTTTCATTCAGTGTTTACCATTCTCCTCCTGAAGAGAATAACAAGATACTGTCTAATGCGGGGACCTGCACATTGAATGTTTATTTGCCACTCAGTAATAAAGCATATAGAGTTTGAACCACGTGGGTTGTTAGTTGCCAATATCAGGAAGCAATCAGTAACTGTTAAGGTTTTTCTCAGGTTGTCATAAACAAAGCTGATCTATTTGTGGTTTGACAATCTGCTGATGATTTTTTCCAAGTCAAAATGTGTTGTTCACCTTCATTTTCTAATGTATGCCAAGATGCTATAGACAGCTCAGATCACAAATGTGTTCAGGCAAATAATTGCCACTGGAACAATGGCTTCGTAATGATGTGTGCTTTCTGTCAGTACTTGCTTTCCTTTTATAGAGTAATATTTTGTGTAACTGTATTTGGGGAGTAGGAGTTATCCTCTAGCTCACTAGCAATACCGTGGTGCTTCCTGCGTGGTTCAGTTGATCTTGCCGCAATACTGCGGAGCCGTACCAAGAGGGGGTGGAAACACCCTAACAGCAGAGCCTGTGAGTGGGATGTTCCTGCAGGACAGCAAAGATCTGAGTTTGACCTCCTGCTCCTGTGTGGGGATGGGAGCTGTCCCTGGGGCTTCTGCTTCTTGTGAGACTGCCCTTTTCCTGGGACTATTGGGTAAAATGAGGTTATAGATCTCTGGTTGTGATTTGCAAGAAGAGAATGAGCTTTGCTTAGCTCTTGGAAAAAGTAAAGTCCAGGGCCCTGTGGCTCCTCAGTGGAGGTGGCTCTCTGCAGCACCCCGACAGCAGAGCATGGCATTTAAATGACCCTCCCGGCATTTCCTTGTGGTTCAGCTGTGGACAGCTGTGTGTTGTGTGTGCAGTTCTCTGCTCGGCACGGCGGCTATTGTGGAGCCTATTTGGAGGTGCCCAAATCTGCCTTCTGCATGGAGTCCAGATGCTGCCCTGGGGTTTTTGGAGGAAGAGAGATATACCAAAAAGCTAGGTAAGGTGCAATGACTGTATTTCAGGACCAAACCCCAGTAGTGTTTGGAAACTGTACGCTGAAGCTTTCAAGCTTCAGTTCTACACATTGGCACATGTTTAGTTACTTTACTCAATTGGATTGTCAAATTTATTTTCAAACCATAAAGCATACGGTTTGAACTTAATGGCAACTTATCGTATAGAAGAGCTTAAGTCAGCTATGAGTGAAGTACAAGCTTCATCACCTACATGCTTTAGTATTGCCTTCTAAGCAAACTAGTTTCCTTCAAGGGGAAAAACATGAAAACATCTTTAAATAATATTTTTGCTATAGTTGTACAGCACTGCAGAAGTCCTATTTTTCTCTGACATAATAAAGATGTGCCCAAATTCCTTGCTGAAGCTCCCAATGTGCTTATGCTTACTTTGTCATAGCCATGACATCTTTCTCACTGGCTTATGAGATTATATAATCTGGTGTTTTTAAAACCCAAATAATTTTGCTCCAATTTCAGTGTAATTTATCTCTCAAACCAGGGATGTATTATTTATTTATATAATGGGCATGTGCATGCACCTATTTAGCAACTCTGAAAATACAAAGCAGTGTTCAAATCTTCCAGCATGTGGTTCTGATGTGACTTGTAATGAATTACTGGGCCAAAGATCTTGGAGATGTATTTAACCCAGAGCAACAGCAATCGAGAGAGAATTGTTCCATGATTTGTAGACCCCAAACAGGAGAGCTGTCTGCAGAAGGGAATCTAATGTGTGCATTGAGATTGATTTGCCTAAGGACTTCACCATTTCAGGCCTTGTTTCTGGAAAGGTGCTGAATACAGACTGTCTGACTTTGTGTGTGTATACATCCCTAGCTTTCAAGGTTCTATCAAAATTTCAGTACCATTAAAAGGGAGAGTTTTTATGCGCTTCCACACTTTCTGGATAATCACTGAAAATATTGCTGACTGGATCCAGCATAAGATCTTTCTGTACTAGATAGTGCTAGGACCTGTAGGTCAGATATTTACTCTGAGCTGCAGGGAGGATATTAACTTTGTCTCCTTCATTATTACTTTAAAATCAACAATTATTCTGCATTATTCTGCATACTTTGATGTTGAAGAGTAGCTCTACAAGTACTTGTGTATTCAATCAGAAACAGACCAGGAGGTCATGACCTTCATTAGCCTGAAGCATTCATTCAAGTGCACTCTGGATTATTAACTGAAAAAAAAATAAAAAGAAACTCCAAAGCCCTGAAATGTCTGCATTATGAACACAAGTTGTTTTTGTAGGAATTTGTTAAATAGCTTAAGTAATTTTTCTTCCTTTACTTATATGCAATGATGGTGGGAGGGTTGCTTTCTGTGCATCTGTTCTATAAAACAAATGTGGCTGGAGAGCTGAAATCAGAGTACAATAAATGTTTTTAACAGAATGAAAGCATTTGTTACCTTCATGCAACAAGATAAGATTGGTTTACAGGTGTGAGTAAATGCTGTGTGTGGGTTTGAGGAAAGAGTTTACTATAACACACCTGATTTTACCAGTTTACTGATCCACCTAGTCTAGTTTTCTGCCTCTTGGTAGGATTTGTTACTTCAAAGGAAAAGGCAAGATCTAAAAATAAAGCAAGCATGGAGGAAGAAGAGTTCCTCTTTTGACTTTTACAAGCTGTCAGATTATGCATTGCAAGATGAAATGTAGTTAGCAGTAGATTGTTATCTTAACTGTTCTGGGTTATTTAAAAAAAATAATAATTGGACAATCTTGAGCTCTGCTGTTGGTCTGTGATATGTTTACTACACAATCTGTGAAGGTTGTAATTTTCCTCTTGTAGTTCTCTCAGAACTACAAACATACGTGTTTTGCATAAAGTTGCTTTTTATAGGTCTTATTTCAATATTATAGAAACAGCTGGTGAAGACTTAAGCTTTATTTACTGTACCAAGATTATTTCTTAAGTACTATGATTACTTCAGTCAATACTAGTTGTTTTGAAGTGGTGCTAATGTATAATATAACCTTGCTAATCAACATATTTTTGTTATTGTCTCATATTTCAACACTTAATAAGGAGGACTATAGTGAGACACTATCAATTTATTTCTATAATTCATGTAAGTCAACATAGCCCAAAATAAGAACATAAGTACCCTATCAGGTCGGATCTGCCTAGCCTAGTGGCAATAGGAGACAGTAAATAATTTAAATATTTTTGATCTATATTGCTACTGAAAGACTCACTATAAGATGTAAGTTACTTGCTCAATTTGAAGTACGATAATAATGCTCATATCACTCATTATACCATTTAAATGCTATAATAACAGAAGTCAAAATATATCAATATCTAAAAAGGAGTGTTTTGTCTTTCTCTTCCCAAAACTTACCAGTTTTCTTATTAGGATTAAACATTTTAAAGGCACTGAACAATGATATCCTCTCTTTATACTTTACTCAATAGCTGTCAGGATTGGACTGCATCAGCTTTTCCCGTTTGAAGTGAAGGGGAAAGCTCCTGCTGACTTCCAGGATAGGTGAGATTCAGGCTTGGAATAACACTCTGTGGATACTTGTAGGTAGACCCAAACTCTTTTGTGAGTGTTTCTAATCTTTCATGTCAGCTCCAGCTTGTGATTCCAGACAAACCCGCATGTATTTAAGGCAATAATTCATTTATGAAGCATGGTGCGGGTATGGCTTCTAGCCTGTGTAGGCTTTATAGCAATATTGCTTAGAATATACATTTTCATAAAGGCTTTGCTTTTGAGTCTTGTAGAAACAGTGAGCAACAGATGGCCTGCCTATGCAAGACTGTAATAATGAGGTTAGCACAATCCTGCCAAAATGTAATAAGTTTATTAAGAAAGAGGTGATACAATATCTGTATGACTCAGATGGAAAATGGGTGCCCAAATCAGGGTGCAGGCACACTTTGTATGGGAAGAACTGTAAAGAAAAACTCCTGTATATGCATTGGACATGGTTTTGTGCTGGTGTGTTGTCAATAGACATGCACGAACAAGCACACTGTTAACAGGAGTGCATTAGGGTGCTTTGCAGGCAACATGGCTAACTAAGCCTTTGCCACTGACCTGAGTCTGAAATCCTTCTTTATGAGGCAAGATTAGCATTGGAGTCCCCAGACTCCCCCAACAACTCTGGTGCCAAGTATCTACTGAGCTGACCACACGTACACAGATGTAGCGCCTAACAGCTAAAAGGACTCCAGGAACCAAACTTGCATCTGGCCAACTTCCTCATGGGCAGAGGAGCATAGGTGCATTTAATTGTAAAAGTACCATTGTTGGCACAGTTTACAATATATATAATACAGAGGAAGAATAAAGCACCTGAAAAAGATTCACTGACTGACAGGAACCCTCTGGAACTATCTGAAAACTTGGAAAAAGAGCAGTTGCAGGTTTCTAAATCACAGTGGTTAAGCACCTTGGAAGGAGTAAATGACAAGTTCTCGCTGTGCTCTCATTTGTCCTCTGGCTATCAGATAATTATTGAATTGGGGGCGGGGCAGTGGGGGGAGAAACACAACTGAAATAATTCTCAAAAGCGGTACTAGAAAGCAAAATCCTCTTCTCCCAGTACTTGGTATCTAGGCCTTTTTATAGATTTTCTCATGCTGGTTTGATCCTAATTCTTAGGTACACTTATGGGACTGGACACCTCTTACCTAATCTTTAGACGACAGCAGCTCCTCAAGAGAAGTTAACTGATGACCTGTTCAGCCCTGGATTCTGAGCATGGGCAGTGGCAGAGCTGCAGGTGATGGAGCTATGGCTTAATGCTTCTGGTCTGATTCTTGCTCTGATTTGAGGCAGCTAGCATGGGACTTGGGTAGAATTCAGGTGTTCAAGCACAGTTTGTCATAAAAGGACTTCAGCACAAATATAGTTTGAGTGGAGCCTTTATTTTAAATTCTTATGTCTCTAAAGCTGGGAGGTATCTAATCCAGAGGTGCCGTAATTTTTATTCTGAAATTTCCAGTGCCTCTGGATGGGTAAAGAGTGGTTGGTTATTCGGGATGTTGTTCTACGTGTTGCTGTGTTTTATCTACTTATCATTCAGAGTGAAATACAGAAACGTTTCTGTGATATGAAGTAAATCCATAGGTAGCACTACAGTGATTACCCTGTAACTGGTGAACTAAAAATATAACACTTCGGTACCCTAGATCCCTCAACCACAGATGTTCACTCAAGGAGTAGGCATTCCGCAGACACACCAATACCAATGGTAATCAGATAAATTACTCCCTTGTTCAAAGGGAATGTTATAGCTCCTTTTCACGTGTGATAGCTCACACCCAAAATAGCCTTAAGGAATGGGCTCAATTTCTCAAATTAGGTCCCCTGTTCTTAGGAGGATGTAGCAAAATTCTGCGGCATGCTTTACTAGAAAAGCTAGTGAACTTATATTTAAGTTATAGATTAAAGCCAAGCCAAGTCTTTCTCATCTGAAGAATGAACGCTTGAAAAAACCCACATATGACATCTCAGTTTAATGAGCTTTGTAGGTGAGAGATACATTAAAGAAATATTTTTCTGAACTTAATTAGAATTACAAAAAAAATTTTTGCTTCCTCAAACATGTAATTGATAATACCTGCAGACATTTAAGCAACTTGTTTTCTGATGTTAATAATGTGAAGGACAATAAAAAGAAAAAAAAACACAAACAAAACCAAAACAACCCCCCCTCTGGAGAGTTCCTGGAAAAAAAGCAGGAAAAGATAATTTGACACTTATTAATTCTGCAAGAAACCCCATTGTTAAAAAATAAGCAGCACTAAGTAGAAACTGATTATAATAATTTTTCTGCTCCCTTGTCCCCCCAACATGCTTAAGCTACTTTGACTTGATATTTCTGCTGCACAGGAACATGCACGACCCAGATGCTCCTGTGTTAGTCATATTGCTGTGCTATGTTCTTGATAGCGTAGCGCATAGACAGCATCCAGCATGGTATGTGTGCCATGTTTCTGTTAACTGTGATTGATACTGCATGGTTGGATTTGGTAAACTGCTAAGAAGTTACCTGATGCAAGTACAATGGTGATCTAAGTAATGCTTGATGTTGTTGCAGGTACCGCTTCACCCTTTACTAATGCACCTTCCTCTCTTTCACAAAGCTCCGAGATCCTTGAGCAGTGCAGCAGAGAGTTTGTTTTGTTTGTTGAAGGGCCTTTTACCCAAAGATCTCAGAAGATCTGTGAGCTACTGCCAATGAAGCTCCCTTACTGTGGGCTGCATAACTAAAGTTAAACCCAATTTATTACAAATGACAAAACTGAGACAAAGAAATTAAGACTGCTACCTAAGTGGGCATAACAGTATCTGTCCTATCTCCTTTTCTACACCTTATGACAGAGACTTGCATTTGAAAAGCATTTAACGTAATTCTAGGTATTATCATATATATTATCATATAAGTAATCCTGCTACTTGAATCCATTTTAATTTTCTTTCAGATAAGAACTATTGTTATGTTTGTTTTCTTAAAAAATTACTGATTGTAGATTTTGCTGAAACTTTAACTACTTGGGGGGAAAAAAGTTTTAACTGGCACAGCACTCGACTCCCCTTAATTTAGTGTAATCATTGTGTTAGACTATTCAAATTTCCAGGCATTCTGACTAAAATATCATTAAGATAAGTAGGTTAAAACTTAGTTATCATCAAAGTCAACCGGCACAGGAGCTAGGTATAAGGCTGCTTGCGTTTTGGATCCTGAGCAATGCAGAGAGCAACACATTCTTCTGCTCTCTTCCAGTAGTACCTGGAAAAATAGAAGGAGAGATGATCTGATGTGTACCACACACTCAAACCAACAACTGAAAACATTGATGCTACTGAAAAGGAGGGGAAAACAAACAGGTTCTGTTCTGATTACTCTCATCCTCTTTCCATATTGGTATATCTTGTGATATTTCAGGGAATTACACTTCACCATCACTAATATAAGCCAATATAAGTGGGGAAGAACATATATGTACTTATGGGGCAAGGCATCTGTTCTGATCTCAGTGGCACGAGGACTGAAACGGAATCATCTCAGTATAGATATTACTTTAATGAAATAAATATCTACAAATTCAATAGTATTTTTCCTGCAGTCATCACTTTTGTATTAGCTGTTTCTGTGCCAGCTGCAGAGATGGCTAGAGATCAATCAGTGTGAAATAGTGACGCGTACAATAAAAGGTGCCTGCTGCACAGATCAGATAAACGTCTTAATCCAGTGTGAACTGTGCTGGCAGATCTCTGCATGTTTATCATGCCATGATTTTGAAAACACGCGCTCACTGATTGGATTGCAGGACTGGGAATTCATCTAAGATAAGCGATTTCACATAAGTGGTGGAAGTAATGGTGAAGGGAGGAGGTGGCTACATGTTGGAATCACAGGTGCAGAGAACAGTTCTGTGCACAGCTGGATGGTTTCAGCTCTTTAAGCAAATGTTTTCAGTGCTGTACAAAAAGTGTACAAAAGTGCTGTCAGCACTACTATTTATTAGATTCTTCCTGCAGGAAAGAAGGCCAATTTCATCATCTGCCTATAATGTGGTGTATTGCATTACCAGTGAGTATACCTCGTCCTTCATCTTCTTCGTGGTGGGCACTTTATCAGCTTATGCCACTCTTCACAAGACTTGGCAAGTACTTTCCCTTTCCATTGTCTCTGGAAACTATTTTCACTATTGGGTTTTTTTTTCCTTTACATATATCACGTGTGTCAAGATTATGAAACAGACATATGCATCCTACTCCAGGAAGAGCACTGTCGTCTTAGTCTGAACCCCAAATCTTGTTGCACTGATGTTGATTAAGCCTGGTCTGAAGCTTAGAGGATCTGCTGTGATTCCTGATCGGTATATTTGTGCTGTCTATCTTTATGCATGGTCTTTTGCATGCTGCTTTTTCTTGGTATTGCTTATCTTTCTTATTTTCCCCAGCTTTAATAGTAAGAGGTGAACTAGCATGAATGTCTGGCTTTGTTTCCTCCTGAATACACTTCTGCCCTGAGGAATAATGGAGGCTATTGCAAATCCTACATTTGCAGACACTGTGTTTCTGCACCAGCTGATGCCCAAACTGGTGTGGACCAAATACATAGAATTTATGTTGTTGGAAGCTGGGAAAACATGCATTGAACCACTGTTCATCTCTACTCACGTAGACTGGGCACGGACAAGCAGGCTGTCACCGGCAGATAGAGTCAGGGTTTTACCATCCATGGTAACCGTTGATGTGCCCTCCTGAAGGGGAAGAACAGATAACCAGCTTTTAATTTTCCATGTTCTGTCACTAGCAGAAAGAAAATGCTGCACGTAAGTATGGAAATCTTTCCTACTGAAAGAGCACTTCAAACCTGCTCTGTCTCATGAGGCCTAGCTAAATATTCAGCTGATCTTCCCTGTTTGACACTATTAGCATCAATAAAAACATGCTTCATGGTTCATTGTTCCCCATCATAAAGCAGCAACGTGTTGCCTGACTTGGGGGTACACTGCTACCAAGCTAACGTAGCAACCTGCAAGTTGGTACAGCTCTGGAAATTAAAGATAACTTCCTGGAGTACTTCAAGCTCCTCTTCTACTTTTCTGATTCCTAGTATCATTTTAAGTCTTGAAAAGCAGTTCATGAGTCAGCAGGGAGCTGACAGAAATCACTAATAGGAGTCCATCCACACTGGAATGGACTCATCATTATCACATCAAGCAGAGCACCCAGGTTCTTGCCATCAACAAGGTCTTGATTGCATAGGCTGCTGTAAGCCACAGTGTAAACAAATGTCTTTCAAGATTATTATGTCTTTAATTAGTATTCGATTGTCCCTGTGAATTTCAACAGAACAGGAACTGATAGAAATATCTGCCTTCCAAGCTAGCATGACTTGTGATTTACACACTAGCTTTTCTCTTTTTTTTTTTTTTTTTTTTTTTTCCCCCCTTGGACTGCAAACATTTCCCAGAAGCCAGCTGAACGAAGGGCAACTGGATTACTTACCACAAGTTCTCAGTTAGACTTTTTTATTAGCTTATTCTACCTGATTCCAGTTTGACTTCTGTAGGAGGACAAATGCTTCAAGGCAGCAGTAATAGGTGATGTTTTTTTATCACTTGGAGGCATTCTGATATATTTACAGGATATACCCCGGGTAGGGTATATTAAAATCCCCTCCAAGAGCTGATGGAGGATGCCAGTATCTCTGTCCTCAACATAAAAGATGAGGAAAAAGAGAGACTTTTTATGGTGGCAGTAGTTTACAGTTATTTTTAAGGATAGTTTAGAGCTGAAGGGTGGTGCCTATTGATGATGAGAAGGAAGGCAATCATTTTAATTTCTGGTGGTGGTGCTAGATGGCTTTACTACTGCTCAGTCTGAACTGAAACGTGAACTCGTCAGTTAACAAGCGTGAATTGCCACGTACCAGCTGCCATATCCAGATATCTGAATTCTTTTTACTTTTCTCAGTTGTTCCTGGTCCATAAGCCATAACCTTTAAAAACAAACAAACAAAAAAAAGAGAAAAGTAGCAGATTCATCCCAGTGACCAAAGTGTACATATTCATCTTCCTACAGCATTAAAAACATTCTATTTTTACAGAAAAATATTCCTAGAAGATGACGTTATTTTTACAGACATTAAAATTCACATTACGTTTGGTATTCTCATATTGATTCCTGCTGATAAAACGGGAACTGATCACACCTGCCACTCCTTATGCTCCTCTGCATCCTCACTTATCTATTCCTTCTGCCTCCTCCCACTCTCAGCTTTGCATCTATATCCTTCCTGCTTCTGTTCTTGGAACAGGCACTTCCTGCTCATGAACTCTGGGCCCTGTCAAGAGCCTCTTGAAGTAGGAAAGATTCTTCCATTAACATTTAAAAAGCTGCAGATCGGACCTTGTTTTTCTCATTATCTGCCCTTTCTGTGTTCTTCCTGACAGTCCCACACTCTCTGTCACTTTGCTGTCAAATGTATTGGATTCTTCAGAGTGTGAATCCAAGTAACCCAGGGAAAGAATATGTTTCATGAACTGTTGCGCATACAACACACATATCAAATGGTGACAGCTTCATTTACACCCAAACTAGACTGTGTTTGACTAAACTGAGAAGTGCAATGCTTTAGCACAACCCAGGTTCTCTGCTGCCGTCCAGTTTTCCTTGTTTCCTCTCTATGTAGATTGAGGGGGAAGAAAAAGGTGTGCTTACACACCCAGATTAGACTTGGCACCAAGAATGCTGTTCAAACATATAGGGAAGCTGAACACACTTGTGAATAGCATTTGCATTGTGCTGGTGTTTCTGATTTGGGAAATATGGGTGGTTAGGAGAGTGGACAGCATGAGCTGTTTTAATCCTAAAGGAAGTGAATGGAAATAAGGTTCAGGTGGATTTGGCAAACAGAAGTATCTGAGCTAGGAAGCCCCTGTGAAATCAATGGATGAAGACAGGTGCTTCTGAAGGGCAGGGCAGGCTGACTGCGTTCTTCTATAGGGGTGTGTAATTTTCTCTGCTGACTACATATTGTTCCTAGGCCTGGATTCGCTCAGTCTGAACAGTAGGCCTCTATTATCTGTCATTTAAAAATATCTCTCTCTTTCAGGGAAATCAGACCCCTCCTACCTCTGTTTCAAAGTTATCGCCAAACATACTCAAGGATTTCTTCTGTTTTATTTCACCACGATGATCATTTAACCAGCCTTGGAAGGAAAATGGCTCCATAACAGAAGTGGAATTTAGTGGGAAAGGTGTTTCTTTCAGGAGTTCATCTGTAAGCAAGGCAGAGGGCTATCAGTGACGCTTGATCTTTGCAAACATTTTAATGTTGTTTACAGCTTGACAGGTTCAATTTACAGATATGATCTAGTTAAGTCAGTTGTAACAGTAAACAGTTCTACGGTCATTATCAGGACCTCTTACTTGAGGTTGTAAGATGCGTGTATGATTTGTGTATCTTTATGGAGTTGCTTCTTTGAAGCTGTTGTGAGAACTGTTGTGCATCCACACTTGTTAAAAATGCATTCAAATGGTATGCCATAGACTACCTACTTCTTACGGGCATATTCTTCATTCTCTTTCAGACCAGCTCTTGCACTGGTAAAATCTGATATATCATCTCTGAGCCTTTGCTGAGTCACCTTTTACATATCCTCATATAAGTGGAATTAGGCCCATAGAACCAGTTTACTCTACAACTTTCACATAGTTAGTACTGGCTTTTATGTTTCTTCTCCCTTATGGGGTTTTAAATACACTGACCACAGTGAAGCAAACAGGTTATTGCAACATTAGATTTAATAAGATGCCTCTTTTGTGGTGTTCCTGGAGTTGTAGCTGGATTTAATTTCCAGTAATTCTCTTTCATAACTGATTTGATTTAAAATAGCTGTAGGACTGAATGCAGTTTTAGTGTAGCTGGTGAAACTCAAGATTTGTGCTGTGTGTGGCTGGTATATGAAATTAGCTTTAGTTATTTACCAGCTCACAGTGAAGTGCAGAGACAGCGCAATCGCCTTGGTGATCCTAAGTAGTTTGTTCTGAGATGCCATGGGGGAACACCCATAGAGTAATTTCAAGTAATAATGCCAACTAGATGCCAGAAAAACTCACTAGAAGGCTGTCTCCCAAATGCATTGAGGTAATAAACTTGCAGCCAAATGGTAGTCTCTGTACTAGTAATAGAGTAGGTCTTTTTAAAGTACTAGTGTATTCGTTATGCAATGTTGTTCTGGTTCTTTTCTAAAGCTGTATTTCACTGCTCTGCAGTGTTTTGAATGTATCACTTCAGTTTTTCATGGAAGGCCATTTTGTGTGCAGTCTTTGAAAAACATGTGAGAAGGTCAGTGCATCCAAGGGACAGCAGTGTACTGAATAAGCTACTGCTGCTTAAAGGATCATAATAAGCACCGAGTATCTACATCCACCTCCAGATAATCTAGAGGGGATGCTAATCTTTTTATTGTAGAAACAGGTTTTGCCATTCAAATTTCTTCTCCATTACACTAAATTAAATGGAAGAAGTCAACATGTTTTCTGCAAATTATTTGACTCAGCAATGCCTCTTTCAGGAAATACTGAAAGCAATCTGAAGAAATCTGCAGCAAAAGAAGGAATTTTTTGTTTGAAAGCTTCTTGCCTTCAAGGTTGTTTTCTGGGGTTTTCTTTTGTGTGTTTTTTTTTTTTTTTAAAAAAAAGCATCCTACTTTTACATTATTTAACTCAAATACTTAACATGCTTTTATTGAAAAGCAAACTCCCCTGGAGAAACTAAGAAGCACCAGAAGGAAAAAGAAAATCTTTATATTAGATTTATTCTAATTTGGGCCTGGAAACATTAACAAGATCTAGTCTCAACATTCTATATTTTACTATTTGATAACACTAAAAAGCAGTGTTAAGGTCACTGGTGACTTATTTTCATGTTGCAATATGTCTGGTGTTTTTTCTTAATTTTCACAGGTTCATCAAACTTACTTTGAAAGTAACTGGGAATACTTATACATTTTGTCCTTAAATTATGGATATGCTCAACTATAGCTTTATTGGAAAGTTGTTTTTTGGCTAGGGTGAGATACAAAATAAAAGTCTAAAATATTATGATATATATTCACACAAAGCAGAGAAGAAGAAAAAACTAAGACATCTTATCAGAAGGTACTTGGTGCAATTAGTATTCCAATAGATTTTTAAATATTTTGTTTCATTAATAGTAGCAATCTTTACCTTCTAAAGTAAGATGAAGGTGATAGAGGTTTTTCTCTTAGCAGAATAAACAGGTCACTTGAATTTAGAAAAGCCTTTTGGAATACAAGAAAGTTACCCATTTGTAGGACTTTCTACTAAAATGCATGTCCTAGTTGAGACAGTTTAAAGAAAAAAAAACATACCACACAGCCAAACAAACAAAAAAACCCAGTAACAACAAAAAAAAACCCCAAACCAACCAACGAAACAAAAAAAACAACAAAAAAACCCACAACCCAAACCTAATATATAGCACCCGGTAGGGTAAGAGACACATACCAAGATGCCATGGGTATCCTGTTCAGCTCAAGGGGATGTATCTTCTCCACAGGTTAAGAATTCTAGCATCAAGCTAACAAGTAAGTTCAGACTTCATATGCTGGAGAATGGATAGCAAAAAGCCGAGTCTCTAGGGTGGGTACTGGGATGTTTTAGGCAAGCAGAACTATGAATCCTCCCCATGAGCTGCAAGGAATTTGGGGTAGAAAAAAGCCAAAGTACTTGTTTGTGTTTTGATGACGAAGCAACACAAATCTAACAATGAAAAATAACTGTAAGTTCTAAGTTTGTAGCTTAACTTCTGTGACTTACTCCCCATAAATGTAATTTTGCTAGTTTTCCTCTTTCTAGTGATTTCTGACTCCAGCTGTCCTGATCAACAGGGACAACATGGATGTGACAACAGTAAACAGTGACCTATGCATACTTAGGGCCAATGTAAGGTGCAATATGTTCTACACTTAAGTCGTGCTTTGGGCTACCTTAAACCAGGACAGCTTACTATGGAGCACTGTCCTTTCTTGCTTGTGGTGTACAGGCACTTTCTAACAGTTTCATTTACTTCCAGGTAAAGGTGGACTGTTTTTTTTATTTAGACTTCAAGTTCTTCAGGACAAGAGCTGTCTTTTGACACTTGTCCTGTCAGCAGGCCCTGGTCTGTGATGGTGTTTTAGCTTATTACTAATATTGATGTTAATGACACTTGCCCAGTGATAGCGTAACAGCCTTTGAGAACTGAGTCTGGACGAAAAGAACCTTTAGTGTGATCCAGTACGACGACTGATGTCCCGGCTCGTTGCAGGGGGGTTTGACTAGATGACATTTAAAGGTCCCTTCCAACCCAAACTATTCTATGATTTGATTACCTGTTACTGCAGAACAAGTAAGAGAGCACTGATGATGAAGTACACGACATATGTCTGACAATATTAATAGTCTACTTGACTGAGTCCTCATTTAACCCAGATACTTATTCCTTACATGATGCTGAAAGCTGCAGGTGCCCTAGCACTTGTGAACTTGAGCTAACAAGCTCCAATGAGTGGGATCCAGTATTTTGAGATCCCACACATATCAGAGTTGAAGCCTGGTGCTTCCAAAGGAACTGAGTGTTTCTTATCAGGCTAATGGCTTATATTTGGATATTGTTGCATATGTTTCTACTTTAGCCTGTACATTAGCTTTCAACAATATCTCAGGAAGTGTGAGTTGGTGTGTTTCTGGTGTTCTTATGTTTTAGTAATACTGTGAGACAAGGAGACAACGTACCTAATGATTACAGGGTAGAAACATGCCAGCAAAGTGCAAGAAGACAGCAATTCTAAGCTGGTCAGCTAAAAGTCTTGTGTATTTATCTCCAACTGATGTATCACTAAGTGGAACATCAAATCTAATACTTTCTTACATATTCAGGAGATCCATATAAATAGTTCAACAGTAAAGTCCATTTTTGTAGATCACTACTATTAAATATTCATATCACAGCAATGTGCTCTGTATCAGTTTTATAGCTCTCTTCAGCTTTAAATTAGGTGATGACATCATGTTAAGCTGCAAAATACATCATGTTTACCGAAGGAGTGTTTAAATATTTTAGAAAGGAAGTTAAAGGTTTTAGAGGAAGTTGATTTCAATTAAATACTAGAGACAGTACTGAGACACAGAATATGAAGCTGTGCAAAAATGGAGAGAGATGCTTTATGAAAAACTGTATTTTTTCAGTGAGATGCCATCCTTCACTTCTAGGCAGCACAATCTAGATGGAACAATCTTTGAATCTTTAAATCACCCTATATATTCGTACTAATTACGAAAGCGCCTCCACGCCGAGTCACTGTGCTGCCTCAGAAACAGTCCACCTCTGCGTGCTGTGGCCCCATCTCCACAGAAAGACGTAAGAAAGTCCCTTACAAATGGTGTCTCCCTCTGTAAAAGCAGAAGACATCCTTATCCAAAGTGGAGCAGTTAGATCCTCTTTGTTTTATAAACCTTTAGCTGAGCATAAAATGATCCAGATTAGGGATAAGGAGCTCACAAGTTATTTTAGAACTATGTATTCATTTATTTCTGTCCACTTTCTAATCATCCTTTCCATCTCTTAAAGAATACTATATCATAATGAATAGTTCTGATGTGACAGTTTTGCAGCATTTCAGGTTTAATTGCCAATGCCAACAATAATGTATACCCTAGGATGTTTTTCCCCATATGTGCCTACCTAATTCCTATGAAGTCTGCTTTAGTCTCCATGTTCACAGGATTGTCAATGAGACTAGTAGGAGTTTAACACCTCTGCAAATAAAGCCTGTGGACTGAGGGACATACTTTCAGGCATCTGGGTCTGAAAAACCAAGTAGTTAGCTCACTCCATATAAAAATCCAGAGTGAAAGCACTGACAATGACTGATTATTGTGGGGGTAGTTCGTTCACTTCACTGTTGTTGAGTATAGATGCAGAAACATTTAGCTGAAAATGCAGCACTCGCTTGGTGTAATCATACCTTTCCCTGT
Source organism: Burhinus oedicnemus (assembly GCA_008921705.1). NCBI lineage: Eukaryota > Metazoa > Chordata > Aves > Charadriiformes > Burhinidae > Burhinus > Burhinus oedicnemus. Next base: position 3,887,461 of record VFFE01007199.1, on the reverse strand, counting down.
GTGACTGTATTTGTTTTTGTCGCATACCTCGAGAATTGGCATGACTGCTAATTTATGACTTGTCCCTGTAATTATTTCTAGGCACATTTTTCTTTATGTCATTAAATCTATGCTGGAAACTAAACAACAATTTTTTTTTTTTCCTAATTGAAACAAAGAAGTTTGATGAAAGCTTTGGAAAACATTTTTGTAATAAAGAAACATAGCCTCTTCAAAAGGAGATATCACCCAGAAGGAAGGGAATAAATTAGAACACGGAAATTGCAGGATTTAGGCCATAATTCTGTTTAAAGGTTCTTCCTGATATAGCTAGGTCATTGTAATTAAGAATGATAAATTGTACTGAGAAATACTGACCACCGTTCTAATCCTAAAATCAGGAATTTTAATTTTCGTTTCTGAATCTGCCTTTTATATGACTGGACATTTCATTAGTCATCTTTGTGCATAATTTCTGCTTCTATAGAAGAGAAATCGGATATTTCATTATAGTAAGTGTTGTGTGACCTCACTACATTTGTGAGATAAGCATTTGTGCAGCACGTATGAGCTATTACTACCAAATAGCCTTAGAAACACTAGTGAAAATGTCAGACTGACTCCATTAGTGAGTTTTCTGTTTCAGATGTTGCTGTCTGGGGAGCATTTAAGAGTGTAAGGAAGAAAGAACCTACCTTATTAGAGAAGATGTACCTGCTGTGAAACTGATCTGAGTTTGAGGTCTTAAAAATATTAGATTTTTTTTTTTCCACTAAAGTCTGAATAGAAAGGAGAACAACTTTATAGGGCATTTATTCTAATTTCCCTGATAGGTTTATTATATACGTTATGTACTAAAGGTCAGTAGTGGCTTGGTTCCCACAGTGAAGCGTTAGGAGAGCTCCTGGAGATTACAGTTTATGTTCTGCCTCTCTTTGAGGAGGCTCAGCTGAGAATATTGTGGTAGAAGCAGACATCTTCCTGGAGACTTTTTTTTGGATTTTGTTTGGTGAATATTGTCATTAGCAGTTCTGGGCTCTGGGAGAGAGTATGTGCAGCCCACAGTCCTGGCTTTCGGATGATTTGTTGTAGTTTGGGATTAAAAAATTTAGTAGAAGTTTTCATATGGCAAATTATAGCAGCCATACTGCAAACACTGTAGTTCTACTTTACTCGTGTGTTAAATGTTGCTGACTTAGGTTGGTTGGCCTGAGCTCTTCGTCTCCAGTACCGGCTATGTACTCGCTGGGGACTGGTGTGGTGTGGAAAGTTGTTAACCATGAAGGGAGGAGAAATGGATGAAGCCAGCGAGAGGTTGCATGGCTATACAGGATTGGAGGCATGTATTAGATAATTCTATTCCCTTTGTCCACCTGCGTACTCTTGCAGTTCAGCTGGGCTTTAGGAGAAATATGAACATGACTTGGAAGTTACTTAAAGGATTTAGGTACGATGTAATAAACAGTGTATTTATGCAGGCATCTTTGCCAGGATAGAGACAATGAGGATGATATGAAAAAGGAGTAGATTCAAGTTGTTGATAAAAGTTATAGAGACAGTGTCTCAGAGAATTGTACGATTATGGTGGGTCTAGACAGTTTAAAATGACTGACTCTCTGTGTCAGTTTACATACTGTTATGTGCTGGAGAGCTCCTGGTGGCTGGTTACAAAATAAACTCCCCAGACAAACAGTCCTTAACATGTAAATCCTCATATGCTCTTTCTTTTAATACAAGTACTGAAAGCAGAAAGAAGTATCATATTATAGAAGGAGTAATCTATCTAGATATGTTGGAAGTCATTAAAAGATGTGAGAAAAGAGAATCAAATATTCAGTTTTCTAAACAGCTTCGTAGCAAATAAAACTAATTTCCAAAACATCATTCTTATTTTAAAAAAACCCACAGTGATAGTATCTTTAGAATTATTTCAATGTACCTACAACAGAAAGGCACAAATACTTATACAGTTATTTTAAGTTCAAAAGAATGGCCCTATATTTGTTGTATTGTAAAGACAGAATTTCTCCCTCTCCCTCCCCCTTCTTATTTTTCTGAGGTAGTTTTAATTAATATTGCCCACTAGCCAGTTATCTTTATTCTTTGGCTTTTTCTTATTTTCAATTATTAACACTTCCCTCTTGTGATCTGCTTCTTTTTATACACGGGTGAAACAAGACTGAACCGCAAATACTGTCTACAGAGGTTGCATTGGATTAGCTACATGGGATGACAGTACGGAAGCTGATTTTTATAGCACTGAGCTCACCCTTATAACTTGTTTAGTAGCATTACTGAAGCCAGAAAACGTTTGTTTATAGACCATGCCCTAGGCTGTATGGTATTCCTACTCCAACTGACTGAAGAGAGCACCCAAGTTTCTCACACTCATTCAGATACTTAGGTTTTGTCTGCTCTGAATCACAAGCATGGAACTGTGCTGTATTCTAACTATACTAACCAGATTTAAAGTCCAGACTGTAAATTACCCTAGATACCCCTAGAATCAATGAAAGCTTTGTGAGTGAAGTCACTACAGGACTGGTATTTTTATTATATATCTGTATGCCCGCTGACAATAAAGCTTTTATAGGAATTAAAATTTCTTTGATAATTAGATGTAGATTAATTAATTTGGATAAACAAAAACCTGACATTCTACCTACACCATTAATGTTCTTAAAAATAATTTTTAAACAAGCCTAAATTAGGAGAAGTCTTTTCATGCACTTTTCCCCATCAAATTTTGCATAAAAGAAGCCTGGTTTATTTCAGTGAGCGAGGCAGGATAAACTTTTGAACTTCTGGATACTTTTGCAAACAATATTCAGCCGTCATGGTTTACAAGAACTGGGGTTTGTCTGTCTGAACTTTCTCTTGTCCTCTTGACTATAAAATTGGGATGAAATAGAAACCTTGAGAGAATCTTGCTGCCAGTCTGATTCAACTGAAAGTAGCAAGAGTTGTTTTGGTAACTGTGATTGCTTCTGTCAAAAACTGCGTAAAGTAAACCAAACCAACCTATCTTGAGTGTTCCATGTCTAGACTATATCCTAAATATATTCACCTATTTTGATAAAAGGAGGGGGGAGTTTTCTCAGGCTTTATTTCTACATGTGGTAACAAAAGAAGCTAGTAATTCAGTACAAAACAGTTGCAGGGAAGATGCCTCAAGTAAGGATTGCATACGATACATGATTCTGATTGTACTTCACCTGATGATATTCAAGTCCCTCTTCTAAAAATGTATCTTTTTCACAGCTACTGCTGCCTCTTCGTATATTCTGAGTACCCTGCTTTTACAGGGACTTGCTCTAGTGCTGGCTGAGCCAGAAACCATAAATAAATCAAGAAAAAGTCTGGATTTAGGTGTTGGGGTTTTTTTAAAGCAATTGTAGCTTGATTGATTCCATTTATAGCTTTCCTCTACGAGTGAGCTGCAATCAAGGGTTTCTTTCAAGAGGTTTTTCTTCAATTTTATTCCATTTCTCTCTAAAAAGGGGAGGCACTAGTTCAGGCTTAGGTAGAGATGAACCTGAGAGTGCTTCAGCTGGCACTTTACACTGAGGGGATTCTGGATTTTTCAGAAGAGAAACTGAAAAAGGCTGAAACCCATCCCTCTGCGTAGGTCAGCTCAAATCTTGTTAAAACGTGTCCTGACTGAAACATCTTGAGAAACTGGTGGTAGCTTGTTATATGTTACAAGTGTCATTGCTGGTTGTTGAACTCTACTTAAGAAAAAAACCCCAAAAAACCAAAAAACCCCAGACAGTTGTTGAGGGAATAAATCCAAAGCATTATTTCTCTATCAGTTGGGTATGCCTCTAGAAGGAATACATTACCAGCTTACTCATATCTAAGTCAAACTTTGTTGTTTTGTGTGTGTGTGTGTTTGGTTTTTTAACACAAGTCTCACAGACAGTTACAAGAGCTGCTAGCTAAAACTTCTGTAACTAAAAATCTGGGGTATTTTCCTCATGTCTAAGATGTCACTGAGACTTTGAGATTCTTATTGCCCATGAGAACTGAAAACTGGAAAAATTGAACTGTTCCCCAGGCTGAAAGCCTGCCATGTAACTTTGTTGACTGCTTTTTGCTTATAGCAAGAGTTAAGCCAAGAGCATTTCAAGTATTTGTTGTCGTGACTTAGCAGCTAATCCAAGAGGAGGTTCCATTCAGGGGAAAAAGATGTATTGAGCTCTGAGCAAACTAACCACTTTTACTTGCTTTATTTTTTTTTTGTCTTGAAAAAAACTTTTTTCAGCTTTAATGGAAGTCTCTCATGTCTTTTGGCCTTTTTACAGCTTTTGAATAAATTACAAGGAAAGGGCTTCTGTACTGGATTTATCAATAACAATTTCTCAGAGTTTTGTGTTTAAAAAAAAAAGTTTCAAGATGTATCATAGCTTCTGATTGATTGTCAAGTTTGTTCTTTAGCTCTAATCTGCAAAAATATTAACAATATAAGTCTTTAATGTTCTTTTTTTCTGCACTGATATAATTACTTTGTTACTGACATATAAGCTCTTAGCTCAGACTGGTGAGGGATGCTTATTGGAAATCACTGTATTGAACAAGGACAGTATGTGTGAGATTACATTTTTTTTTATTACAGCAGCATCTAGAGGCTTCATCTGAAATCATATTTCCTCTGCTAGACACTGTATGAACACGCAGCGAGAGATAGTACCTGCCCTACCTCCTGTCCCAAAAAAAACCCCAAACCATTAATACCCAAACATGTCACACAGATGACATGCTCTAATTGAAATAAGCTCAAATTAAAATAAACACATTTTGATGATGCATATAAAGAAAAGTAAGATCTTGAAGATGACGTTTTGTTTGTAAGAAACACAGAGCCCTTTTCTGACAAGTACGTTTCCTAGTCAGTCGAAGAGCCAATGCCAAAAGCTGGTTCAGCTGCAAAGTCTTTCAGGCAGGGTTTCTGACTGGCTTACCATTTCCTAATTGCAAGGGCTTGTAAGGTTGTTATCCCATACATAGGACCCTTCTGTGAACTCTTCATTTTGGTGACAATGATTTAGTCAACTATTTTTAAGAAAGGTGATGTTCGTGCAAAAAACGTCTTTCCCTGATTTTAGGATTTGAGTAAGAACTTCGTTCAATTATCGATTGAGATGGCAGGCAGTGATGGTTTTATGGTGACTATCAAGCTCAGAAGTGGGATAGATGTGGAAATAATGTTTCACTAGAACTTTGGTCTAGTTATTCATAAAAACAGTCCTTTCTTAAGATATTTGGGAATGAATATGGAGATTAAGGACAACTGGTTCCAAAAACTTCTTAGAAGGGGAACTAAAATTTATCTTTAACTTGTAGCAAGAGCTATGAAATTTAAGTTATGGGTGTGATGGAAGGATGACATTCAAGTTTCTTATGTAGTTGTACGAGTAGCATAGCTGGGTGTTATGGCTGGGCATGTGTGCACACATGGTGCACCTGAGCTATAAATTTCCTGGTTGGTGCAGGATGTCCCCCAGTCAGTCTTCTGCATAGATGAGACAACAGACTGATTTGAAACAACAAACCTAGCTGAGCAATGAGATTGACTGAACTGGTGGCCTTCAAAACAGCATTTGGCTAATTGGTGCAGGAACTCTCCAGGTGGGAATCTCAGGCTGTCCCGGAGATCCCACAGGCAGCTCCTGCTGTGCTTATGCTGATTTGTACTTTTCCATGTGTCGATTAAGAACCTTGCAATGTCATGGAGACTTTCCAGGTAGTTCCTGTGGTTGGGGTAATGAAAGGAATTACTTGCCAAAGTAACTTTAATTTACATAATTGGAACGAAAAACAGAAACTTAGTCATTTTATGCAGCTGTTCAATCAGATACAATAATTGTTCTAATTCTGAAATTAATTTTCATTACCTGGATTTGGTTTTCCAGTTTGATATTGCCTTGAATTGAAAAACCTGGAATAATAAACATTTAAACACCAATAAAAAGTCATGTTCTGTAGGTTGACAAAGACTAGTCAATAATAGTGGCCATTAAACTTTGTGCTGAGAATGGATGTCACAGATCCTCAGCTACTATCACATGCATTCAACAGGGCTATACCTCTTTTATTGACAGAGGGTTTGTCACAAAGTCCTCCAAAATGCATGTCACTAAACAATTTCCTTGTTCATCTTTAGCAACCATTTAACAAATTGATTAGTTAATTGATGACATTCACATATTTCCTCAAAAGCAGGTCTCTACCAAATTTGCCACAGCCCTGATTATTCATGAATAATATTGATTAAAAGTACTTAGATTAAAGCAAGAGTGAAAGAAGCCCTAAGGCAATTTAGTGTTTCACCTTGTTAACCTAGCACCAGTTCAGCATTCATTTTTCATTCAACCCTTTTTGCACTTAGCAGCAATGTGCTTTTACTTGTTCAAAAATTATATTCCAGATAGATGTGAGGAACACTTGATATTTTTTTTTATTTTTTTTTACTTTTGATTTAATGAGTTTGGGGTATACAAGATACAATTAAAAATTTCTAGAACAGCAATTAACTTTAACAAGTCTATGTAAAATGCAGCATAAACAGAAAATTAACTCTGTAAGTCACAGACAGATGAAGATCTATTAAATCATTTTAACAGTTCTTTTAAAATTTACACAGAAAAAAACTTACTCTTGAATTATTGGTGTAAGTTGAGTTCCAAGATCTTCACAGTGAAACCATTTTTCAAAGAGGACATTAGTTGATTCTCCAACATAGTATCTGACAAAGTAAAAACATTAGTCAATCCTTTTATTATCGGGCAGTTTCAGTCTTTTCAAGAAAATGGCTGTGATGTGCGTTAAGACCGTGTTATTCTCAAGCCCAGTGTACTTTATTCTGAAGAATGGTTATTTAAGGAAGCTTTCTGTTTCCCTGATTAGCTGACTGGTGGGTGGGGTGCTCAAACTTCTATCAAGGGCCTTGTAGTTTTGATCAATCACAGATAAGTCACTACATTCCTTTAGCAAACTTTCCAGATTTAATCCTAGAAACTGATTGGTGCCATAGTCCCTTGGGAACAATAGCTCTCACTTTGGATGTAGTTACTGCAGAAATAACTGGCCCCAAATACCATTCCTAGTAACTGCTTCCATGCAGCTGTAAGATAAATGCTCATATTGAGTCGGCTTGCATGTTGCCCGTGCGTGGACTGATAACAATGGTAGTTTATGGACTTGTTTGCAAAAAAAAAAAAAAAAATTTCAACTGCATAAATTTGGGAAGTGTTGTTTAGCTCACCCCTCTCAAGATGAACTTAGTCCTTCCCTTGCATTATTTTATGTCTTAACAAATAAATAAATAGTGCTGAGATCAATAGGTTAAGGTTGCTGTAATCTATGGAATGGCAAATACAGAATTTACCTACAGATTTAAAAGAGACTGCCTGGTATGGCAAGGAGTGATGCTCCAGTACAGTCACTCATATTGCAACTGATTGTAAATAGGTCCTATGTGTCCTTCAGGTTAAAGTCACTGGAATGTGTGTTTGAAGAGGGAAACAAGGCTTATATGATTATACTGTGCACATATGAGTATTTGTGTATTCACCTCTGTCTTATGTAGCCTATACAAATATCATCCAGAAACATTCTAAGAGGCCCCTGGTTCCTCAAGTTTTGCAAAACAGGGTATGTGGAAGAGAGTAATGTTATTAATGCTTTCCATATAGAAAAAAGCTGTGCTACGAGCACAAGTTTTGAACACAGAATCTACAGAGAAGAGATGTTACAAATGTCTCAGCTGGGAAAAGGCTTTGCACCTGGGAAGGACTTTGCACCTTACTAGGTGTTAAAGAATCCAACCACACAAATAACATCAAATTTAGTTGTTTCTGTACTTGTTTGCCATAGGATTAAGATTAGCTAGTGCATTTTTCTTCTCGTACAAAGTGTGTAATCATTACTTAGGTTGAAACACTGGAGCAGGCTACTTATTCTTCACTTCTACAATAATCAGCTTGCTGGGGGCTCTGATTTATGACTGAGGCTTGTAGGCATGATAAATAATGGAACAGTAATGTAATATTAGACCTTGAGTCAGCACACTTCAAAGCTGATTATGACTTCCTGTTGTACAGTCTTTGCTGCAGGTGGCTGGGAGTGAAAAAAGTCTGAGAAGATTAGAGGTTCTGGTTGTAAATCCCCATCTCTCCCAGGAGCACACAGAGACACAATGTCAGTTCAAAATTATGACATGATTGCTCACTTCCAAAACTTTAGCTGTCTTTGTTTATCATGTCAGTGTGAAAACAAGGGCACTAAAAACCTCTAAGTGATTTATTTTCAGGCAACTGATTAGATATTTTCAATTAAGAGTGTGCTCTGTTAATTCAATTATTTTTTTCCACCTGCAAACCATATGGTAGCTTTTAGTTTAATTTCTTCACAAGAGCATGACTATATTGGAGTGCAAATCCCTAGGTCTACCTGGGATCCCTAAAAAGGCATTCAGCATTTCTCTAACTTATACCATTTACAGTCTTCATGTACAAGATAGGTTATTTTACTTAAAGTTACCTAAAGCTACTTATGTTCCTTTATTACAAATAAACATTGTTATCTGAATCACTGGCCAATTGTTTCTAGCTCAAAATATCTTCTTAATAATGTAAGTGCTCACCATCCACAGACCTGCTATGAAAGGAGGGAAAAAAGGCACAAGTGCATAGATGAAAAATCTTTTAAAAGAACTGGATTTGTCTTTAGCTTGGAATCCAATTGGGTGGTTTTTTTGAATGGTCCCTTTCTTAGTTTCTTATTTCTTTCTTTAGCCTTTTTTGCTTGAATGCAAAAGTATATCTTCCTAGCTCTGCATATTCACAACCTTCCTGCTGTGACACCGCCCATGCACCAATTTAAAGTGTAGGCAAAAGGACAAACCCAGCACATTACAGATATTACTGCAGTTTTAAATCTTTATATATTACATGAATAGCTGTAAACTCTCTTTGGTCAGTCGTATCTGGGTAATATCACAACAGCTTTTCTAACTTGGCTAATGTTACTGCTGTGACTTGCCTTCTTAGACTTAGGAATCCTGTATGAGCACAGGACAAGGCTTAGTCCCACTCCCACTACAATACAAAGTAAACCTCTCATTTCTTTGAAGATGTTGTTCTCATAAGGCAATAAAAACTAGGCAGAGGTGTGTACAATGTAGAGGGGTTAGTGCTAAGAAAATTGACTTTCATTTCCAGCTTCCCACACATTTGCCAAGAAAGCTCTTCTTCATCTTTTTGCTTTCAGTGCTTAAAAAGGAATTAATGTAATGCTTGCCAGAATTGATTAAAAAAAAAAAAAAATCTTTTTTGATTTGTACTGTTAGAGCTCTGAGATTTTTAAAACTTAAGGCAATAGCAGTAGACAATACATAAGTAGATAGCTATAACCACAACATGCATTTAAGACATTTCAACATATTCCTTGTTTAAGTAAATCAAATGCCAAATGAGCTCTCTGTTTATGTGTGTATAGATAAATAGATGTGTGGATAAAATTAGTACAAAATTGCCAGGATGAATCTAATAAATTATCAGGAAAGTAAAATACAGTATTGTATGGACATGAGAAATTAGTTTATATTATGAATCCTGACAGATCAGCCAACGGTTTATACTTCACCTGAGCCCATCAATTTCTGTCTTTAATCTCTCCCTCTCAATCACAAGACCCACAGTGTCTGCGTATCTCTGAGGAGAATGAGGTATCCTAGCAGGCAGAAGGAACATCTGTTCAAAGAAATGGGAAAGCATCAGTGCCAGGAAGTCTTTGTTCTTTGTGTTGTCCTTCTACCGCCCCCCAATCTGCAAAAACCTCTGCTCCTTGCCCCACTTTTCCCCTACTCTTTGCTGATCCTGTGTTGCTCCTTTACAGCTGCACCCACTTTGGTACCAACAGCCCAGCAGATACTGTTTCTTGCTCTCCCAGTGAATGATGACCATTGACTCTGCAATCAGCACTGCCTTTATGACAGTCAGGTGCTCTCCTCCTGGTTTGATCATCACAGCTAGACACAATTGAAATGGAAATCTAACCAGTTACTCATCTGTCATTTATAAATCTACTGCAATTTCTGAGTAGCAGAAATGGAAATAATAAGCAAGTTTGTTGGCAGCTCAAGAAAATGTCTAAACTAATCAACTACATGTATCCCTCCAACACAGTGAGCACCTGTGATTGCATGATGAGGATTGTTATTCTCTCCAGAAATAATTAAAAAATATGAGGGGCTACTTACTCATGCAAGTGACAAAGTAAATAGGCAACTTTCGGTTAGAAGTCTATTACTGAAGCCTGAGAATAAACATTTTTCTAGCAGCTGACTATCTAGGAAGGTGGTAAGCCTGTACTGTTCTTCAGCGCTACAGAGTTCTTAGCCAAGTTTCGGCAAGTTATTACAATTTCTTTGTCTGCAAAGCAGAGCTAATGATAGTGCCTTACCAGGACTAGTGTCAGGCTTGCTACTAAGGGTATTGGGTGCTCCTCTTCATTAATGCTTCTGGTACATGCCAAGATATCAGCTGGATGTACCTCTCCAGCGTGAAGCATATTACCAGAATCTCACCCTCTATAAGTTTGAAAACATAGATCTGTTTCCTCATTGAAAATGCTGTAATGCTTTTTATGACATCAAGGTATTGGGTCTAATATATGTCTTCCATCTTAAAATCTGGCCCCACTAGATCTAATAATCCAAAGACTGAGTGCAGTTCAAGCTTGTAACAATAATAATGACTGGCAGTTGTAGCACATCTAATAACTTGTAGTAACACCAAGTAAAACATCTAGTCGCACTCTCATTAACAGCACTGCAATCTATGCTTTAGCAAGTCCACTACTATAAGGAAAAATTACTGAGTGCAGCTGGATACGTTGCATCCATAAATTGCCTTTTTAAAACTGTTCTCATATTGTGATGGTTGCAAGGCTAGCTGTGAGAACTGAAAAAGGTGGCTGGAAATAGATGACTCTCTTAACTTTCTAAGTTCTAGGTAGTTTGCTTAATGGTGTGTTTGGGTGGGTGGCCAGTATGTACCTGACGGTGTGTAAATAAAATACGGATCTACTTGAATTTACACGGCAGATTCCATGCCATGCAGGGGAATAAGAACTCCTCTAAGTATATTCCTGACTATCTGAATCGGGATCCCAAATGCTCAGAGAGATTTTTATCTGTTAGTGAAAATATTGAAATGTTGAACAGAGTGTATCGTAGTTTGCTGTTAATTTGCTGGAAGTTGCTATACTGCATTCAAGACTTTTTTTTTTTTCCTGATGCCATCTCTTGCACAGTAGGGATAAACTAATTTTTAAATACTTCATAAAATATTCATTTAACATACCTATGTACAACAGTAACAGAAAAACAACCCTGTTTTACCTCCCCTTCTCGGATGACAATGTCTTTTTGTTTCCCATTTTCAATGATCTTCAAACACATATCTCCTTTAACCTGGTAAAAAAGCTGAAGCAACAGGAAAATAACATTAAGGCAGGTACTCCAAAACATTCTGTACTTCATATTCTGTATATAAAGGATACATGTACAAATACATTCAATCTGTAATTGCAAATATTTACAGATTTTTTCTAAAAATAAATAACAAACTTCCAGCATTTGTTGCTTTTGAAAATGTTACTAAATATGTATTATTTCCATTATCTTACATACACTTGACAAGCTATCTAAAAGGTCTGTAACTGCTTATAGAGCTATTCTGTGAACCCAGTGGAATTCCATGGAGCTGTTTTTACTCCTGGGAATTACTCTTTGTAGGGCTAGGATGTTATGGTTCAGACATCCTTAATTACACTGTACATAAAGCTTCTTGTCGGATGTAGCAGGATCTTCACTATTACATTCAGTCAAATTAAATGCCACTTTTCCAAATAAGCTCTGAATGTGCGTGCACAGGTTTTCTGGGTGTGTTTCTTCATTATTATTTTTTTTTTAATGGCGGTTTCTCATATGGGAATAATTGCCCATTTGGAAGCTGTTCTGCTTTATTTCTGTGGATATCCTCAAAACCCAGCAACAGCTGCTCCTCCTCCTACTGTGTATGTAAAAGGATTACATTTGAAGCACGTATAAGGACAGAAACGCTGAACCCTTAATTCTGGCTTCAGTGACCTTTCCACAGCTCTGTCTTCAGAGTAGCTTTGTGGGGGCTCTATGGTGCTCGGATCTAGCCTTGAGTTTCATGGCAGAACTGTGCTACGATCTGTAAGCAGGTCTCTCTTTGACCTGGAACAATGGGCACGTTTTTCCTCGTTTTATATAATACAGAGCACTAACGCTTCAAGAAGTCAACTTTAATTTTCTGCCGCTCTCTGCCAAGCTTCTATATGCTTTCCATGTTCTGTTTGCCGTATCTAGGAACCAAACAGATTAATTCATATAGTGGCTAGTGCAGCTGACGTTGTCTGAAACCTTATTAAAAGTTAGAAGTATAATGAAAATAATTTTATTTATAGTAATTCACTACAATTTTAGAAAAATTGAAAATAAATAGGGGAAAGAAGAAACCACCGAAGTTATACAAAAACCCCAAACTAAACCTTTTCCAATATTAGAAAAATTTAATCAATTCTTTGAATCAGGATTATTTCCAAAACAGTTCTGAAATATTAATACATGCCCCTGAGAATTCAAGAAATACCTCTATGAACATAAGAAAGAATAAATATGCTACCAAGGGAACGAAACATTAAAGAGAACTGAAGATGCACTGGAAGCTGAGATGAGCTGAGAGGCGCTCTCAAGCTGAGAACTCTTACACAAGTGAAAAGTTCATCTTGTGCCAGGGACATCACTACGGATAAATTATAACTCTTGTCTAGATGGCCATAGTGTTGGCTACTTATCCTCGGACTCCATTTCACCATGTTCTTTTCCTGTCATTTTCTCTGGTGTTACTGAATGACCGTATAAAATGCAATAGTAGCCCTCATAACAGAGCACATCAGGCAAGGCTAACTGCACATTACACAACATAAAGTGATTTGAGTGGGGAAATGATCTCTCCTTCACTTCAAAAAAAGACTTGTCTAAGACCGTAAGACCCTGAAGGATTATCATACAGGCCACTGGTAATATGGCCCTGGTCATGCTGAAATTGGAAGATCCTTTTTGAAACACTGAGCTTTGGAGTGTTATCTTCCCTGTAACTGCTGAGGGAGTTATTACTGAACCACATGTACAGGACATGTAGACGAGGAAAAGGACAACGCAGGCAGAGGCTTATTCTGCTTGTGACCGTGAATCACATGGCTAAGCAGCTTTCTGGCAATGAGAGACTGGGGCGGGGAAAGGGGCCATCCAGTTCAATAGCTGAGCATCACCGTCATAAGGAAAGATTCTGAACACTGGATTTTGAATTAAAAGAATTGTTTTGCAACGGGAAAGGAGGAATGAGGTGGGCTACACATTGTCAATAAAAGTGTTTTTCTGACTGAATTTAATAGTACCTTTCACTATAAATTATGGTCTATTCATCAAAACTGTTTTTTGAAAAATGTCTGAGTGCTTCAGTCATCCGTAAATCATCTGATGTAACTGTGATTAATACAAGTGGTGGTAATTATTGATTCTACTGCTGTGCTTATATTATACCCTGAACTTTTATTGAGACAACTGTCAGCTGTTTTCTCAGTGAGTTACAGTCCATGCTCATTTCACAGGACAGTTTAGCAATACAGCATTGTACTGTCTTTTTGCTGGAATGTCATTTTTTCTAAATACTGACTGAGTTTTGCATTCTGGGTAAATCTAACCTCTTCATACGTATCTCCTGGAAAAATCAAGGCCTGAGTAAGGAAGCACTGGTGTTTGGGTGCACACACACACGTATGTATTTGTATGTATATACACAAATACATATGCATATATAGATAGAAAGTCAGTAGAGTTCATGCCACCTGAAAATATAAGCTTTCCTGGTTGTTCCGGTTTTACTGGGATAATCTGGTATCCATTCTCCATGGTAGTACTGAAAACTGAGGAAATGTGTAACATTTTTACTCTATTAGCATCTTATTAATGACAAGGTCTCTTGTTACATGTAAAATATATATATCCAGCTTTGCCAAAAAGCCTAGATTTGTACATTGCTACTGCACAATGGGTCAAAATTGGATATGGATTTATCTTTCTGGGTGAAGAATGTGGCTCAAGGAAGAAACAAAGATTGCTCACCATTCTTTTTATCCCTTTTATTACTAAATGTGCTTATTTGGGGGATTTTATTTTATTATTTTTATCCTTCCTTCTTTTCTTCCTTTCATTCTTCCAGACTTTTGCCTTTCATTTAGCTTTCCTGCTTACCATGTGGCATCCTCTCGTTAGAGTTACACTAAAAACACCTCCTCTTATTAATTCCCACCTTACCTTGAAGAATTTGAGCCACCTAGAAGTCATTCTTTACCCTAAGCTTAACATTTCTTCATAACATTGCTCAATATGATCATTAAAACTGCAGTTATTCCTATGAAAACAAAACTGAAAGCCCCTTAAGATAGGGTTTTTTTTTTGACTCATTTAGTTTTCTTTAAATTCTCTTTACTGTAGGAGAATTACATCCTCCTTCCTTAGTCTGCTTCACCCTTCTTGATCATGCTTCAAACCTGATAGTATTGTGCTAAGCTGCAGTGAAAGGCAGCATAACCGCTGCTAAATTGTTGTCAAGTCTGTAGAAGTTATGCAGACTCATAAAATAAATTATGCAGGCATTTCTGGAGAAAACAAGTTGAGGTGCAGAGAGGTGGGAGTTCCCTGTTCCCTTCAGTGGAAGCATCACTGAAGCTACTTGTCTTGATAAGAATTTATTTCAACAGGGTAGTCGAAAGTGTGGGTAATACCTTAAAATAGCACTATCATCCCCACCATAGTAATGTGCTGAGAACTGTATTGCTCCTTCATCCAGGTATGTGTACCCTAACAGAGTAAAGAAGGAAGCATGTAGTAAGGGAATAACACTGTATTTCAAATTGGTTTGCATAAGCC
Organism: Burhinus oedicnemus; assembly: GCA_008921705.1. NCBI lineage: Eukaryota > Metazoa > Chordata > Aves > Charadriiformes > Burhinidae > Burhinus > Burhinus oedicnemus. The sequence goes on along the minus strand of VFFE01007199.1, from coordinate 3,872,457 downwards.
AATTAAAAAACAAATCTATTTTATGTACAGCAATGTATATAATTTAATTTAGATCCACCTTTGATATCAAACTCTGCCTGGATGTAGAAGCCCAGAGCTCTGTGAGGGCTTTTGTAGCTGAGAGCTTATTCACAGACCTCTAAAAATACCTGCAATTTGCAGTGTACTTTGAGTACTGACTGCTTCTGAAATTGGAATTTGGGATTGCTCAGCCACTTCTGGGATTAGGCCCTGATTTGGCATATCCTGGTTTGTATTGCTTGTCGGATAGATAAGTACTAAATTAATTTGCAGACCAAATAAAATTCTGATGTGGGAGTAGAGCCTGGGTGTTCTCCAGACTTCAGTGGTGAATGATCTATTTGAGCACAGAAAAACAATTTTCACCCTTTCTCATCACAAGGTTTTTCAGCCATCAGAAGTCTGGGAGGCAAACAGATGAGAAAGGTAGAGAAAACTATGTTGTGGGTTTTGTTTTCTTGGTTGCGTTTTTTTTTTTTTTCCCCTCTACTCATTTACATATCATCTGTGAAACCTGAATGCTAGCCAAGACTCATCCCAACGATTTTATGCAGCAAACTTATTTCTGAAGACACAATCTCTTTCTGATGCAAAAGGATCATCACTCTTATTACTTTGTAATAGCAGCTTTGTTTCTTATTAGAATATTCAAAAAGTTTTCACCAGATAAATGTGGCATTGTTTAAATGTAAAGAAGCAAAAAGGTTTTTCTTGCTTTGCTGCAACCCATGTTCTCAGTTTTATTTGGGAGATAAGCACCATAAAAATACCTACTGGATGCTCACCTAGCCCCTCTCTCCCCTCCTTCTCAGGCATCCAGTATCCCCATACAACGCAAACAGAGAACTGAGCCGCTAAGGAAGAGTTTCTCCAAAGCATGCTGCCTAGAGAGCAGCACACGTTAGAAGAAGGGGTCAGGCTTCATTTAAGCAGGTAATTTAGTCAGAAACTGGAGCCAAGTCTTACTTTTGTGGCGTGTGTATGAGGGGGAGAAAAAGAGAAATCGAAACTCAGATTAGAAAACTTGGATGAGCTGTGGCAGATGTGACCTCAAATCTGTACCATGTTTCAGAGCAAGATGTTGCTATATCTCAATCAGACTGTGTAAACACGCAAGAAGAAGCTGAAGAGATTGGCCAAGATGGTCAAAGGAGAGGGAATTTCTGTTCCGAGAGTCCTCTTTAGGACTGCAGTGTAAGGGCTCTGATCTGTGGGGATGCATCAGTACTTAGATGGCTGTATCCATAGGAAACAACCTAGATGTTGAGTGCAGAAACTTAGGGTAAAATACATGCAGCACAATGAGCAGCAGGGCTTTTAAAACCAAGCAGAGTATTATGCCAATGCAAATGCGTTGCAGGTCGTAGATGAAAGGCTGATTTGAATTTCTCTGCATGGAACTGCACTGTTTTATGTAGACTCAACATCAGAATATAAATTGTTAAGAAATCAAAGTCAGCTAGTTGAGATTCATTGGGTTTAAGCGGTGGTCTGAAGTGGGTAAAAAGACAGGAGCCTAACTACTTTTGTGATCCTCGATTTAGCTGTTAGCATATCTCACTTTCCCCTAAAGCAGCCCACACGATGCAGTAAATAAAATCTGAAATTGGTTTTACTATCGCTAAGCTTTATTATGATCCTGGTTTTCATATGTCGTTAACTTCCTCCAAAACATACGGTACCCTTCAGTTTTCACTTGCCTTATTTCTTGAAAGTGATACGGTGAATTTGTAAGGTAAGACTAGAGGTTTCCCCCCACACACCTCAGGCTTCGCAGTGCTGAAACTCAGAAATGCTACTGTATGATGAAAAGTTCAAGAGACAAAGGTATGTCCAGGACTGTTCCCTGGTACCTGGAATGCATCTGCTACCCGGCAGCCATGAGGGGTTGAGCATCGTGTCAGGGCTGCCACAGAAGCTTTCAGTGGTCTCATCAAGTTGACTACACAAGAACTGTAGTCACTAGTCTATGTAATCCAAAGCTTTATTGACAAGTAAGGTACATTGGAATAATGACTCCTATGAAAACTCACGAAATTAGCTATATAGCACAAACGCTTGATTTTTAGTGCATATTAAGAAAGTTTTGTCTATATAGGTGCATTCTCACAGCGTTTTTTTTGCTATGTTTCAACAGAAGATGCATTTCCCAAAGCAATTCAGTTTCATTTTGAGAATGAGACTGATTTAGAGGCAGAGAACATCTGAGTAGATGTTTGTTGACTCTATCTGTGTTCTGACGGAGAAGGGAACAAGGGGGAACTTAACAAATAGGAAAGAATGAACATGACATAGTGGTAAAGTCAAGCTAAAGAATGTGAATGATTTATCTCTTGTAAGGTGCAGCTTGATTTGGCTCCTTATAAAACCTGTCCAATGGAAAACAAAGTCTCAGGCATGAGACTACTTCTGTGCAGAAGGATGGCAAATAAGTAGTGCAAAGCAAATTAAGAAGGAAGTGAAGCAGTACAGAGAAAACTAAGAAGGAAGAAAATGTCGAGTTACATATTCAGGAAACTTCTGCTTGTTGACAGAAGGAAAAAAATTGTGCGAGACTAGCTGTCGTTTTAGCTTAAATGACTGTTCAGGAGACAATCCTAAAAGGCTTTGAAGAGAGTCCAAATCAAGCCTCCTTTTTTTTCTCATCATTAGCCAGTCAGAACTGATCTTCCTGATACACCTGTAGGTTAATGGCGCCAGCAGAGAACAGCTCGGGAGCAGGAGGATGCTCCTAAGCCTTCATCTCTGCATGTGAACCCCTTGCTGCTGTGAACTGCCCGCTGATAACTGCAAGTTGTGCCACAGGACACACTATAAAGTGTGTCATAATGGGCATAAAAATAAGGAGTGATCGGATATAAAAAATCCTAAACTTAACTTTCTTTTCTAAACCAACACTTCTTTGCTATCAGAACAATACTAGTAGAAGTGCATTAGCTAGAATTCCATAAAGGATTTGTGGGTTTTCACATTCATGATTTGGCCTGTTAACAGTATGCCTATATAGTTTATCTTTCCAATTATCATTCAGAACTATAAATGACCTTTTGCCTGCCAAAATAATGAGCTGAACATGGTTTTGAACGGTTTTTGTTAATCCAAAATCTAATTTAGGAATATGCCCTTTTACTAGGATACTCTGCCTCACAATTCCTCTCTAATGAAACACATGGATCTAAATTAGATCACAGGAAGGTGCAAATGTGTCTGATAAAAAGCTATAGTAAAATGCAACTTATGACTACACTGTACCTCCAAAAAAGTGGACAAAAAGTGGCCCATATGTTAAACTGATATGTAACTGATAATGCTTCTGATGTGTATATTGCCAATTCTCCTATTTGATAGGAATTTTATGTTTCCATTTTTGTCTGCTGAGTAATTGTGGGAAACTTGCTATGTAAATGAGGATGTATTGATACCTAAAAAATCTTGTATCCAGTTGAATTAGCAATAATTTACTGTACTGTTACATACTACTATAAATTAAGCCTTTAGAGATATGGCTAACTTTTTACACTGTTGGAAAGCCATATAACGGGTTTAGGCTTATTAAAGGTAGGCCAAATTCTTTTCAAACACAGGAAATCCTGCAAAATAAAAAAAAAATGACGTAAATCATAGTAATCTAACTTTCATTTTAAGGGAAGGGGAGGAGGAGGTAAATTTTAAAAAAATGAATGGAATGGGTTGGGGACCAAGGATAATCCAGTATGAACTGGGAGAAGCAAGGAGAGACAAGATCATAAAGAAACGGAAAAAAAAACCCCCAACCAAATAACCAATATATTTAATATTGTAGTGCAAACTATTGTACCAGTTAAACATCAGCTCATTTTTGTGTGTTCCTCTCATAGTGTATAGCTGTAATGTATTCTTCAGAGCAAGAAAATAAATTAATTGTATAAAACCAAAAATGTTAAGTTACAGAAAAAATTATTTGGAATCATTAACTTCCATATGTACCTTCACGTACCTTTATTTGATGCTTTGCCAAACCTTTATGTCATTGACCTCAATAACAAAGATCACTCACTCTTTTTTAATCTAACATATGACACTTAACAATATACCATAACAGCAGCTTCTCAGTGCTTTCTAAGCAGTCACACTACAGATGTGATTGCTCCTTTCCCAAGGATGTAATCGTGTTGACAAACCCACATTTTGTTTTCCCCAGGTAAGTATCCCTGAAATTTCCTTGTAAATATATAATGGATGCTAAATTCTTCTGGTTAGCAACAGGCACTGCCCTGAGACCTGGCTTGCCTCCTTCCCAGACCAGGCAACCTGCCGGCATGGTCCCAGTGCTGCCAAAGCTCCCCCTGCACAGCCGCTGAGAAGGGACATAATGGTGCATCTTGGGTAACCTGGTATGTGACTGGAGGGAGCCTGTGCCCACAGCCGTGGGTGGGCTGCGAGACCGCGGTGGCGATGCAAAATCTGCGGGACTCTGAGTGATAAGGTAGCATCCGCTCTTTCAGAGCAGTACGGTCATAATGACTGCAAACACCTCCGTGGCGCAATTGTAACAGAAAATTAACGAAGGCTGTTGTGAAATGGTCGGGTTGGTTTTGTGAGAAATGATTCAATGATAAGTAAACACAAATTTTTATTTCTTTTTAAAAGGATTTATTGAACTTGACTCACTTCTGCCTTGAACTATGTAGATCCTTAGGCTTGGGTTTCCAAAGCTACTTAAAATCAGGTGGCCAAATTTTATTGGAATTACGTGAAATTAAATTACTCTGCTGGGAAGCAAGGCAAATTCTCTCCCATCTTGAAAATCCTTACTGCCAAGGCCTCTACTGTCCCCTTTCCCTTAGGGTTCCTTCAGAGCCAGTTGTGATAATTCTGACTCAGAGGAGTCCTCAGGCGGAGCAGACAATTCCATGAAAAAGGCAATAAACAAAGTAGGTGTAAATTGTTACTGTTTCCTATATTCTGAATTTTTGGCACAATGGCTACTCACAACTCAAAGCAGTGGGATGGCTTTCTTTTGGGACAGAAGATGTGCAGTGAAAGGGACCAATTTGAAGAACATTTAGAGACTCTATTCTTTAACCTTCCAAACCTGAATGAAAGCTGCAAATGCTGATATTTTTCACAAAGTCCGGGAAAATATAATTTCAAGCCAATCAAAATATTTAATTTTGATTTTTGAATTTCAAAGTTACTTTTGAAATATAGATCGATCTTCTGCAACAAAATATCACTTTAAAAATATCATTACCTTTCCAAAGTTTTGTTCCAAAATGTTGAAATGAGACATTTTGATGTGTCAGAACACTTTCTCTAGTTTCCTGTTGGAAGTGAATTATAGCAAAATAGATCTGATCTCATCTGTTTGTTTCAAAGGAAATTCACAGATGGTGTATGGTTCTGGTGAATGATTCTGTTTAAGTCTTTGAATAGATTTAATAAATACAACATCACTGAGCCTGGCGTTGCTAATCTGTAGCTGTAGCTTCAAAATTAGCTGCAGCTTAATCACTACAGATAAATTAAACCAGCAAAATATAAACAGCCTATAGGTTACCTCTTCTCCTTCTTCAATATGATAATCCTTCCTTTCATTTGGCCCTCCAACAAACATCACATTTAATTGATGGCGATGCCTAGAAAAGAAAGTGACATTTTAAAGCTATCTCCACTCATTATGTTCTTTTTTTTTTTTTTTTTTTTTTTTTTTTTTTTTTTTTTTTTAATTCTTTGAAGACAGTGAGTCAATGAAACAACGTGACAAACAACATCCAGAATGAGAACTCAAAAGACCTCGGATGCATCTCTCCGCTCTGCCACTGTCCTGCCGGGTGACCTGAGGCCAGCTACCTCCCGCCTGGTGTTTCAGTGCCTCCAGCTATGAAACAGGGACAACGGTAGTTACCAACTGGGGAAAGGGCTTTGAAGGTAAAGATAAAGAATGTAAGCGACAGGAAGGACAGGAAAATGTCTTTTCAACCTGAGCTGATTAGATGGGGATTCTGTAAAGGTAAAACACTTTTAAAAGTTAATTAAGGTTAAAAAGTACTTTTTTTCCCATTGGTAGAATTACTAGAGATCCTGATGGTAGGAATTATCAGCTAATTTCTCTTCTATTTATACTGGTTTTGCTAAGGTGGAACAACATTACAGTGGTTTCATTGCAGTTGTGGCTAATTCAGAAAAGGAGATTCAGACCCTTTATCTTAACTCTGCCCCTTTTAAGAGCCCAAATGAGCACTTGCCTCAGCTGTCACAAAGAATAGCTATCACCCCAATTCTCTATCAGTCCACTTACCTTACTAAAGAGTTAAGGTAGCAGGTTTTCATTTGCTAAAAAACCCTGTAAATCAGGCCTGTTTGCTGTGGTTCAAAATTTATTCTTAAGCTCTTTTTGACGTGCAAACTGAGGCGTGTTGACCCCTGCTTTTCAGTGAGAAGATTCCGGGCCGTACTCAGGCTAAGAGGAGATCCTAGTAACGCACAACCTGCAGAGCCATGCTCCCCTGCAACGTGGGGAAGAACAGTGTGCCTGTGTCAGCACCTCATCAGCCTTAACTGAGAGAAGCTATTCTGAACGGCTAAACGTATATATTTGATCTGCTACCATCATCATGTTTACTTTGAAGAGTATTTAAATGATAATGAACAACACAGTAGGGACTAGTAAAGCAGAAACAACAAGTAACAGTGACAAATTAGTTGGCCAAATAGAAGTCTAAAGAATTAAATTAGATTACAATTCTTAAATTGACTATTTTCACCATAGGAAGCTGTATACATTACAGCACTTGGCTTCATGCCCGTATCCTTAAATAAGGAACTGAAATCAGAACTGTTTGTACCATGCAGATTTAATTTTTGTTTTCAAGAATGCACTGCAATACTTCTGCCTTAACGAATACTTCTACTAAAGAAGGGCAGGAAGACCAAAGCAGTAACAATATAGCTAATAATTAATGAAATACATTAAAATCAACCCTGGAGAATAAAATAAGAGAAAGACAATATATGGCTATCTTGTAACCTACTGTTAAGATAGTATTTTTATAGAAACCCATATAGTTTTGTTATTAGTTCAATAAATAAAAGTGAAAATATTGCTCCGAAAATCACTGTTGCTTAACTTTTTGTTTGGTAATTGATACTACCATTAATTCTCTTACCCTATGGATTTAGTTGGGTTTTACATAATAAACAGGCAATTATGGGTTAATCATTCCTGTCATTAACAATTATATAATGACACCATCAAAAAATTCCAGCTATGAAATACAAGCAGGAACTCCAATAGGTTCCAATATTGCTAAATAAAGTTGTCTGGTTAATATAGTTGCGTTAAGTTAAGAAGAAAAATCATAAGGAAGGAAAGCAGTTTCAGTTAAGACTGCAAAATGCAGTTAGAGTATCATAATGGTTTCAGGGGTGTGAAAATTACTTGATTGCACTATTTTTAGAATGAAGTGCTAATCAATGGTCTAATAAGTTTTATAGACTCTTACATTTCTCTTCTTAACCACATAACGAAAATGGTACCAGCAGGCAACCTTTTAAAAACGCCTCAAGACCATGAAGAATCAGATAGTCCATGACCACAGTTAGGTCTCCTTATGGTAAGTATCATATTCTGAACTCAAAGAGCTTTAAAAGTGCTGTATCTACCCTGTAAAAATCAGCTATGTCAAGGGTTCTGATTTTGCACTAATTGCTCCTTGTTGAGGTTAAAAAGCATTTAAACTTGCAAGATAGTGTCATTAAAATACATCTAATTAAATTGCAGCTTTTACATTGTTATCCTTTTCTGGACTCATAAAACTTGAAACAGCTGGTGATTCAGGAACTGAGGTTTTGTTTTGAAATCCCAAATAGGTATTTAAAACTTTTGATCCTCTCAAGTGTATGGAACGCAACTGAACAAAAACTTGAAAGCCATAATAAATTTAGACACCAAAAGTCCTACTGATTTGCTGTAAGACCTAGATTTGAACCATTAATTCTCTTTTGAAACACAGGATCATAAGTTACTTAAATGTTCTGAGGTGGTTGCCTTCCAGTGATGTAGAAGGCACTGAAAAAATTTCCTTATACATCTCTACTCAGCACATAACAGATCAAAGCCTTTGGAAAAATGTTGGAAATCTATTAGTCACTTCTTGGAAAATTGCCTAAAACCTTTTTGGAAAATCCTGAAAACATTTAGAAAGCACCAGGAGCAGGTGGTGAGAGACTCAGAATCCATATAGTAGATGGCTTTCCTCTCCTTCACAAGCTGAAGCTATGTTGGAAAATGGATTATCTTTTTTTTTAATCTATGCCATTTTTATCACAAAAGATGTTCCTTGTTTCACTGTGGCTTCTCGCAATGTTTATGGGGAAGACTTGTCAACACCAAGTATTTAGGTATCTATGTGACTGACCTCTGATAGACATCGCATTCCAGTTACTTCAGGATTACACAGAACTGCTGGTAGGGGGTGCAGAATAGCGCACTAATGACAAAAAGGTTCATCTTACTGATGGAGAAAGAAAACCGTGAATATTCCACATGCTGTAAAATACTACAATTTTACCACCATCATTGGTAAGCTTTAGAAATGGGTATGCTTTACAAAATGCTTCCTAAATGCATTTTGAAAATGAAAGAAATGAAAACACTCATAAGGAGAAGACACTTTCCTCATTCTTTCCCACTGTGAAACTATTGTAATAATTCAAGTTTCATAATTTCTCAGTTAAACACACAACTGTAGTTTCAACACAGTCATCTCAGTAAGGATGTGCCCTTTACCTTATTTTTGTCTTGTAACCGTTACTTTGAAAAGTAACCCTTGAACCTGTGAATGCAAATTAATATCACTGCTACAGTACTGCCCATTCAGCTTTTGATTAGAGGTAGCACTTCAGGGTAGGGCAAGAGGCACATTCTTTGGTGCTTTTTTAATGATTAAAGTTGCAAAGCAAGATTTTACAAAAAAAAAAAAAAATTACAAGCAAGAAAAATGCTTTTTGTTTTCTTTATAAAACCTGGGTTTATATCACTCTTTCCAGAGAATCCTTTCTCATGAAAGCCTTCTGTGTGTAGAGTTTTGGACAAAATATATTGTTCTCAACTTCACCGACAAAAGAAATCCTTACTAACGTTGTGACTAGAAGATGCCACACAATGGACCATCCACACTGGAATTTGCTCGTGAGTTTTGACACTGAGAATATACATGCTATACAACTGCATAATGCCCACACTTTTTTCTTGTATTAGCCGTCTCATTCAGAATGTGGTTTGTAGCTCTAAAGTGCCAGTCAGTGCTGTGAAACACGGCCTCTTCAGCCTCCCGCTAAGCAGAAGGTCCTGCCCTGCCTGGACAGTTCTGGAAATGCCCTGGAAACCAGCTCCACCAGTGCCCCTGCCCTTCCTTTCTCCTTATCTTTCAGTGATATGCCCCACTGTTTTTGATTGCTCCTGCAGCTTTGGCTTGTCTGCAATGTTGGAATGACTCTCAGCAGTTCTAGCAGCTGGTTTAGGTTGCAATTTGGTAGCGCTAATCTGTTAGCTAAATCTTATAATTTGTGGACATGATGCAGTCTCCTCTGATTTCTATGAGTTTATTGTCACAGGGCCTGACACAAATTCCCTTAATTCGGTCTAATCGCCTACAGGACACTTTGAGTTGAGGCATGTATCTTGTATTCTGGTTGATCTTTACAGCTTCTGCACAGTTACTACAAAATAGATTTCAGTCACTTTCTGTTCTTTGAAACAGCACTCTGACTGACTGCAGTCCGAGAAGAACTACAGTTCCTTTCTAATCTTTACCACACATGCATTTTAGCAGCTTCCTCTTATAACTAAGAATATTTATATATCTGAGAACTGAGTTAAAAAAACCAAATCTTCATTTACTTACATAAGCTTATTGCACACAGGTGGTAAAAAGGCAGCTTTGTTTTCTTCTATCCATTTTCTTACATTTACAAGAAGCTCCATGGTCCACCAGCTATGAAACTTTTGGCGGAGGTATTAGGGTTTGCAGAGGGTTCTCTCCGTGAGCAAACTGCGTGTACGTCTGTCCCCAGAGCTGCGGGGATTGGCTGGTAGAAGAGGTGTCTTCAGGCTTGAGAGTCAAAGGGGACAGGTCCATCAGCCAAAGGTTACTTCGTAAAGAGTACTAATGCTCCAGTAGCTTAGCTAATAATTGACTAGTGCTTTTAAAATATATATTTTTATCAGAGACTCATTGTGCCCAAAGGAGGTTTCTTAATTCTTTTTACTGCATCAACTGGAGTGCGTGTTACCTCTGTACAGAAATTGCCTTGTTACCTAGACAGAGTTAGGAAAACGGGCAAGACTTGGGCATGCACACCCTTCAAGTCTAATATAGAAACAGGTTTCAAAGCTAAATGCAAGTTGAGAGCACTTGTTCAAATTTAAGTTACACATAGTATATATAAAAAGGGGTTTTTTTTATACTTGCATAACTATATATAGGTGTTTCAGGCTTAAGAATAGAGCCTTATTTCCTTTTCACACCTCCCCTCAACCTTGTTAAGATGAATGTTTGGGGCGGGGGGGGGATGTGTTTGAAAACATTGGGATCTTCTTCTGCCAGGTAACAAAAATAAAGATGTCTTATGCATTTATAAGACCAAAAGTAGTTGTCCATAAACGTTCATTTTAATTTGATCTGCTCTGCCAGTGTTACAGAAGGGCTTGTTGGACAGCTGAATGTGGTTCTGTGATGCCCTTTGGGAAAGTGCAGCATATTGTCATGAAATTATCAGGCAAACAAGAAACTGAGAACTCCCAGGCATTCCAGATCTGTATTAGTCTTTATTCCCTCCCTAGTTTCTGTTCAACATCTACATAGTTCCTACAGGATTGCTCACTCTGTTCCCTGCCACCCCCATTTTTTACTAAGGAAATGTATACACATGTATTTTCAGACTTGAAATACATGAAATGGGTGGTAAACAAAAAACCCTAAGACATTAAAAAATTTTAGCATTTTTCAGTTGCTCTTGACATAGCTTAGTCTTCTGATTATACCTACACTGTGCTTAGTGGGTGAATGTGTATGGGTATAAGGTTATAATATGTGTTAAACGTGAGTGGTACATCCTCATGGCTTGTGTATATAAGCAGTGCAGCTGCTGGACTGAAGAGTCAGTATGCTGCAACAGTACAAATTTGGGAGTTCTTTAGCTTATACTGTTATAATTTTGCAATGGAAAAAACCAATGGAGTGTGAGTTTGAACTAATACCATGCTCTTATTCCAGTATGTGTAAGGGTGACTCTGTTTTACCTTCATCTCTATCACTTCTTTGCAGTTTAGTTTAATTGCATAATTGATCACAATAAATCCATTTATTTTGGGATAAAAGGATCCACATGTAGAATACAGTTCAGCTATATTAGTACAATCACAATGGGACTGGAAAAAATTTCCTCTGAAATAAGCCCAAAGTAATTATTATTTCACTCAAACAATGTGTGTGTGGGTTATAATTATTTAGCACACAAAATTTCTACTGTCAGAATGAGTGTGGTGAGATGCCAGTGCATATCAAAGTCATCAGGCCTTTTTGGACCTACAGACAGGAACATTTCAGTGCTTTCTGTACGGTAGGCTGCCGGCACACTATTTAGCTGCAAAGGAAGGAGATCTTCTACTTAAAATAACCTTTCACTTAAGGGATTGTGACCCAACCTGGTGGGACGAGGAGAACTGAAGACACTCCATTTTAATGATGATGGTTTTGTAAAGCTCTGCCTCATCATTACTAACACGTATTACAGAGCAGGACTCCAGTCATCAGGCATGAAAACCAAGAGATTTTACAAAGCCGCAGTAGGAAAAAGCACAGATCCTGGAATTGATAGAGCAAAGCCTTGTTCACCACAATATTAACGTGCCAGTTTTAACTGCAGGACCATTGTTCACAGCCCCTACTCTAATCCCTAGCCTCTACTTTTTCCAGTAGGCAGAATACAAGGTACTATTACCTGCAGAGAAAACTATCTCGGTTGCAGGCTGATAAATCCATTTTGTGGCTGGAGTGAGGTATGAAAACCCGACAGCTAGACCTACTCAGGGAGGAAACAAATGAAGTTCACTTAGAAAATTCACCATTAGTATGAAGCTGAGGTTATTATCACAGGGTACCATTTTCTGCAGCCTTCTGAAATCAATAGGTTTTGAAAAATGCGGTTAATGGCCTCTCCATGCGTACAACAGGTATAAAGGAACAGTGCTGCTTTTTTTTTTTTTTTTTTTTTTGAGGAGGAGGGCTAAGAAATGGTCTGCATGGCCTGGAAGTACTGCACCATGAAAGCCTATTTCTGTGAAATGCACTGGAGAGGCAAAGAAAAGAGCTAGCGTTGCAGTCTCTGTGAGACTCAAGTAAATACGTACGCCCTGTGAACTGATTGGGGCCTGGATTTTTCTTGCTATTCTACTTCGCAGTGACTCTTCGCATCCATCAAAGCCTGTTCCAGCAGCTGGGGTTTCTGCTTTCACTTTCAGCTCTATGCAAAGGTACAGACTCGATTTGTCAGCTTTTGCTGCCACAGAGGTGCAAGACTACTGAAACACAAAACTGCTACACAAAAATAATCCATCTTTTACATTCAGGGTGCAGGAAAAAAGTGGTAGTGGAAAAAACTGAGTTTAGGACAGCACTTATTCTATTTTTCTACTTTCCTCAACCATCAGCCCTATTAGAGACTTAAATTTACTAGCTGGTGTCTAGGAAGCAGCATACGTTAATAAAAAGCACATAAGCTAAATATTGCGTTTCTAGTTAGAAAGAGGTATTCAGGTTCTTTGGCCAGGATTTTTATCTGTATTAAAGTGATATTTGGTCATTTTCCCGTTACTCCCTATAGTAATTTTTTTTTCACCCAAAGAACTGATGATAAAGACCTAGAATGGTCTGGAGCCCCTGGGAAGGCAAGAGGGAAGCAGACCATAAAGCCAGCAAGCATGGATGCTGCCTGCTGTGCTCTGCCCGTTCCACTCTTGAAAGCAAACAGCATTGTGAAAATTGTCTTAAGACTTTTTTTTTCCATACTTAGTGCTAAGAAGTATTCTGAAAAATCTTCACCAGGGGAGGTCTGCATTCACCAGCAATGTGAGGACAAAATTCTCTTAGTATCGTTTCAACTTTGCCTTTCTGTCCATGTGCAATACAGAGACTGATTTATCTACGTTGGCGTTAAAATAATGGAGCTACACTGACGTGATAATCTGGAGATTCTGCAAGCAGCAGGAAGCAAGTAACTTCCTGCAGCATTAGGACAGCTTTAACATCTGCATTTTATCTTTCTCTTTTTTTTTTAATATTGTGAAGAAATGGGAAAAGGAAGACATAGATATGAACAAATAATCCATTACACCTGGTTGAACACGCTTCCTATTTTTTGGTCAATTCTGTGCTTTTTCTGTTTGTTCTTTGAGAACAAATACAAATGAAGTACTTTTTTTTAAAAAAAGAAAAATTATTTATATTAAAAAACTGTATATAGTTGCTGAAAACAAAAATTCAAATCAGTAACAAACCTACTACTTGAACCCAAGTAGAGTTATGTTCCCATGAACTAATTCACGTGGCCACGTTTCCCTGCTCTATTCATAGACATACTGTCTAGGGCCTCAGTCTCTGTGGGGACAAACATAAGAAGGCAGCGATTCACATAGCACAACACAAGAGTTAAAGATCCCACAAAAACTACTAGAATCTTCACTGTTACCACTGTTACTTTTATGGGAAGGCTGATTAAAATACAACAAGCAGTGATTATCATCTATATAAACACCAAAGTTAGACTCACCGAGTCCTCCCTCTTGCCTGAGTCTAAGGTTAAATCTGCAATAAAGAGCTTGTCTGTATGTTCACAGCTTCAGCTTTGGTTCTTCCTGACATTCTTCTATTTGTCAAAAAAGCACTTGTTTGGATGAAATTATGTTCACAGCAATCTTCGTGTGGTATAGAATGTTTTATTTTCTAGTGTAATGATGCACTGCTAAGGGTAATGAAGGCAGCTGCTGTCTTCTGGTATGCCAGCTAAACCTATGTGATAATGGAAAATTTCTCTAAGAAATGAACTGTCAGTTTTCTCTTTTTCTCCATGCCAGTCACCTTCATCAGTGGTCTGATGATACAGCAATTGCATGTTACTTCACCTGTCAATGGTGTACACCACTGAAACATATTCTAAGTACTGCCCACAGTAATAGTACCAACAGCAGAACAACTTTCTTGACGAGTGGGAAGCACCTCGTCTCCATCCAAAACAGTCTCAAAAGGTTTCAGCTCATCTATGGATCGGAGATGGGGAAGAGGTAATGAAGTCACACGTAACTGCCACTCTATCTGCCAAAAGAACTTGGGGGGTCAGCGCTAGTTACTTAAAACTGGCTGAGGGCCCATCACCTGCTGCTGGGCCACCAATAGTTCATCTTTAGAGGCCACGGAAATCCAAGTGCTGCGTCGCACCCTCGGCAACCATCCACCCTGTCATGAGATGCCCAGAGCTTGTTGCTTTGCCCACACAGTAAAGTAGCTGTAGAAAGGAATATGCTCTCTTGTACTTATGTCAGTAGCCCAACAGAGCCGTCTAGGAAAGTAATACAGTGACAACGCCTAACCATGGATGGAAAAAAAGGAAGCGCATGCCTCTGTCTGAACTGTGTAATGCTGTTGGAGCATTGCCTGGGTTTCAATATCTACTGATGCCAATTATGTTTACCATCTTCCTGTCACATAAAGATAAGACTGACCCAACTGCAGAATAAAGCCATGTTAAGTGTATAGTTTAACAATAAACATGTGCATAAGGCTGTGTGTTTTCTTCTAATAACTGTTTCTAAGCATGTAGTACATCATGTTTACAGTGTTCTTTCTATGTGTAAGTAATGTTAGCCTTTTAGATCTATTCAGCATTTTCATACCAGAACACCTGATTCCATCCTTGAATTTTAGGAAACAGCAAGACAAAACCTTCACGTCTTAGAATAAGCAGTTTAGACCCTGTATATGTGATGTCTTTATATTACAGATGGGCTGTACTTAGTACAGTACTTGTACTACAGTGAAGTCAGTCCAGAGGTAAAGCAAGCCCTCAATGAATTATCCATAGGGGATAAACCCCAGTATTTCTGGTTATTTCCATTAAGCATCATTCAAAAATAATTTTATGTAATTCCTTTTAACCTGTACTACTTGTTTTGAAAGTGCCAGGGCATCCCTTCTGTTGCAGGCAACAGTGCTGGAGTAGCAAGCGGACTGCAAAGCCCAGGGCCGTGCTGCCAGTGATACCACACGGCCACTGATTTCATTTCCTGGCAGCACGTACTTGCTCTTCTCCCTGGCTTGGGCCTGAGCACGACACACGGCTGCGTCATTTCCCCACCGATGTGAATCTGCGTGAGGATGCACTCGGTGGGCCCAGCGGCGAAGGCCTTTTACCACAGGCCGTCGGGAGCTGCGGTTCCGCACGACCTGCGGCCGGGGCCTGTCTGCCTCGTCTCCGCAGTACCGACCGGCAGGGGCCGCCCCGGCCGGCAGCGATGTCTGGGGGTGGGAGGAGACGGGGAGCAGCCCCGGCCGCCCCCGCTGCCCGCCCGCCACCAGCCGCCGCCCGCAGGCCGCGCGGCGGGCGCTGCCGCCTGCCCCGCCCCGCCCGGCAGGCCCCGCCCCCGCGGCGGAGGGGGCCGGGCTCACCCCGCCGCCGCGGCCCGCCGCGCCGCCCGCCATCCCTGCGGCCGCCCGCCCGGCGGGGAGGCAGGGGGCGGGAGGGCTTTGTCCCGGGCACCGCAGCCGCTCTCCTTCCTCCCGTGCGTGGGGGTGCCGCCCTCCCCCAGGGGCGCAGCGGCCACCAACTCCCTTCTCCCTTCCCCGCGCCGCTGTTACCCGCCGCTAACGACAAGAGCGCGGCCCAGGCAGAGAACCGGGGCGGCCCGGGACCGCTGCCCAGCGCTGGGCCCGGGCGGGCGAGTGTCGCGGCGCCCTTCCCCCGCCGGGGCCGAGCCAGCCCTTGATAAACCGTTCGGGAGGAGTTGGTGTCAGGGCTCCAGTGGCGCAATCGGTTAGCGCGCGGTACTTATACAGCAGTACAAAGCCGAGCAATGCCGAGGTTGTGAGTTCGAGCCTCACCTGGAGCACACAGCTTTTTTGGGGGGAGGGAAGAGGGGCATATTTTGGGACTCAGCCGCGATCCCGAGGAAGAGAGAAAAAAAGAGTTCACGGGAAAATTATACAGGGTGGACTCCCGTCGCGTCCACGGGCCTGTTCCCGCCGGGCCGCGGGTGTTGTGTTTTTTTTGGTGTGCTGGGGGTGGGGAGAGTGCACCTCCCCGTGAGAAGTGTCGTGTGGGGGCCAGAGGCGTGCGCAGAGGGAGCACACGCGTGGGGCTGCTGGCGTTACAGCTCGCGTGTCTGCGGTGAGGGGGCTACGGACTCGCGTGGTGGTGGTCAGAGCAGCCTGTCAGGGTGCAATAACGAGCACTTTCCTGGTGAGAGCTGCTCGTGTGAACTTGCCAGAAATGGAAGTTATTTTATGCTGCGTTGTTGAGCGCAGCGTGCAAGTGACCATTGACTGGTGCTGTCTGCAACCGAGGGGTAACAGAATCTTCCCCCTTCCTTTGCTTCCTCTGGCAGTGACAGTCTTTGGAAGTGCTCATTACCTTGGAAATGCTTTACGAACGCCTGGGCTGTAACAGGAAGCAGAATAATTCGAATGATTTCACAACTTGAGGGGCGACAGGGCCGCGGGAAAAGGGGAGCTTCCTGAAGAAGAGAGCCGGGGGACACCGCCTGAATGGTTAGGCCCAGATCTTGTCAACGCCTGTGTTGACATCTAATCCGCTACTGCAACAGCGCAATTTATAACAAGAAGTTCAGTGAGACCCTCAAGGTCGTGCAGCCAGAGGCGCCTTCGTTGCCCAAATCAGCCCCTCAATGTCTGTACTGCAGGCGTTAACTCCCGGAAGTGCCACTTAAAGGTTTTTAATTGCCACTTCTTCCCTATTCTAGTTACCCCTTTGTCCCCTCTGAATTTTGCATTAACTTCACTGATTTCAGTGATGGTGCTTGGAAGTGTGTGCCGTACCAGTATAAGGAAGTCTAAATCAACAAGAGAGATCTGTAGTATGTCGAAGGGCAAATAAAATTAATCCTTCGCTTGCAGCGAGTTTCACGTTTTTCTCCTTCACACTGAGGAGTACGGAGGCGTGTTTGCTGAGCTACTGGAAGTAACAAAAAATGAAAATGCTGCTTTTGTGTAGCTGGAAAACAAAACCTAGCAGAGGGAGCGGGACGCCATTCCCTGGCCAGAGACCACTTTTTTCAGAAACTGAGGGGGGCCGGTGCAGCTCCCTGCTGCCTCTCCCCCTTCCCCGGCATGCCGCCAGGCGGAGCCTCCTGCGCTCCCTCCCTGAGGAGGAACCACTGGTTTGCGTTTGGGGTCTTGCTTTGGTGTGCCCGGGGCGGGGTGGGGGGGTGACTGTGCAATTTACGCTAAATAAGAGGTGCACCATGAAGCAGATGTTGCTCGTTGTGTTCACAGCTTTTTTGCGACTTGTGTCTGCGGCACCAGAGAGCAGGTGGGACAAGCAGTGAGAGCTCCACGGTGCTGTGGCCGTCTTCACTGGACCTCCTTCAGCCCCTTGGTCCTACCTTGGCTTTTACTCACACTCCAAGATGATTTTTGTCTTGTCTCTTTGGGGACACACACACACAAAATCACCATGTGAGGTGACATTTGTTTGCATTCCTGCCGCAGAGGCCTTACCTCCTGATTGACTCCTGTGCCTGACACCCAAGGGAAACACATTCCGAGATGGGGATTTCATACTGAAAATCATGCTAAATCAGGACAATTTATGGGAATTTGCTAGAAATCCCTGTACAACAAAATAATGTTACCAATATAATGGGTATTTACAAAATAAAGTGAAATCCTGCTGAGGGTTTCCTGAGGGAGGCAGGGTTGTGAAAGAAGAAGAAATGAACCCCTGTGGAGCGATGCAGCTGGCTGTGGCCTTGCTGTGGGCACCTGGGCAGGGGCCTCCTCCCGCCCCGGCCCCGTGTCTAGGTTGGAAGGGACCTTTAAGATCATGGAGTCCAACCATTAACCTAGCACTGCCAAAACCACCACTAAACCATGTCCCTCAGCACCACGTCTACCTGTCTTTTAAATACCTCCAGGGATGGCGATTCCACCACTTGCCTGGGCAGCCTGTTCCAATGTTTGATAACCCTTTCAGTGGAGAAATTTTTCCTAATATCCAATCTAAACCTCCCCTGGCGTAACTTGAGGCCATTTCTTCTCATCCTATCACTTGTTAACTTGTGAGAAGAGACTGACGCCCACCTCTACAACCTCCTTTCAGGCAGTTGTAGAGAGCGGTAAGGTCTCCCCTCAGCCTCCTTTGCTCCAGACTAAACAATCCCAGTTCCCTCAGGTGCTCCTCATCAGACTTGTGCTCCAGACCCCTCACCAGCTTTGTTGCCCTTCTCTGGACACGCTCCAGCACCTCAGTGTCTGTCTTGTAGTGAGGGGCCCAAAACTGAACACAGTGTTCGAGGTGGGGCCTCACCAGAGCCGAGTACAGGGGGACGATCACTGCCCTAGTCCTGCTGGCCACACTATTCCTGATACAGGCCAGGATGCTTTGGCCACCTGGGCACACTGCTGGCTCATACTCAGCTGGGTGTCAACCAACACCCCCAGGTCCTTTTCTGCTGGGGAGCTGAGGTTAATGAGTCTGGTTTATTTCCTTCCCCAGGGGGCTGCTGTGGGGAGCAGCTGTGCCCAGGAAGGGGGACGTGGTTTGGGCCTCGGAACGGTTTCTCCAGGGTGCGCGAGGAGCCTGTCCTTGTGTGGTGCTGGGCTGGGGCTGCCATGGCACCGCTGCTGTGGCCTCGCCAGCTCTGATGGGGTGAAGCATGGAGTGCCCTGGGCTGTTGCTTGCTTTTGCAACTTTTTCCTGAAAATTAGGTGTCTTACAGGCATATGAAAAGAAAATATGTTTTTGTTTACACTAAGGTGTTTTGTTGTTGGGCTTTTTGGTCCTGAGTTGTTGATTAATGCTTTAATGCTAGTTGGTAATGGCTTATATATAATGTGTGTATATTTATGTATGTAGGTATACCAATATACGTGTGTAAAGATACCTTTACACTGTTACGGGAGAGCTCCCAATGTTTGTGTGTGAGTGCTAGCTTATTTTCTAAATCTTTAATATACTCAGATGACCTATTTAGAAAACACCTGTGTGTGAGCAATGCAAAGTGCCAGCTGTGCTGGTGTGATCTAGAGAGAGGTAACCCCTCCTTCCCCCTTCCGCCTCTTCCCCAAATAACAACGTGGTTCACCTGTGCCCCATTTTCCTTTTGAAAACCAGCTGCCAGACCTTATTGTCCTCCCTCTGAGCCTGGAGGTCATTGCTGTCCTCCCAGGAGGTGGCCTCAGCCTGGTGAGGCACTTGGGCAGGCTCTAGGTGCTCCTGGAAGTGCTCCCGGGAAGAAAGGTCTCCCCATGGTGAGTCTTCCATGCTGCCTGGTTTGTTTAGGTGCCTGCCTCTTCTAGTCTATGCCATGTTCTTTATTTCTGTATTAATTTGCCAAATGTGGCTGGCATGCCTGCAGGCCCGTGTCTCCCGAACTCCTCTGAAATCCTTCCAGGGTCCATTTTAAAAAGGTCCCCCTTAAAATTTGTGTTGCTCTTCATTTAATGCTGAATATGGACTATGTGTACTCTGCGGGCTTATTCTGGCTGCTCTGAGTTCCCACTGACTGTGGAAAGAAAGAGGGCTTGCTTATAGACACAGAGAAACTTTACACGTGTGTTGCTTATTGCTGGAAGGAGAATTTAAAAAGATCTAGCTATTGCCTGATCTTGGAGAATTCATGGTAATCAATTAGGGAGCAAGGTTCGTGTTTATCCCTATATGGTCTTGCTCAAACAGGGAGTCCCGCTGGAATGGCAGATGCAGGATCTAGGAGAAGGAAAGACAGCCTTATGTAGGATAGCTTTTCCTGACGTTTATTTCTAAAAGTGGCAACTTTTGTTTCTGGCATTTGCTGTTTGTGAGGCTCTTAAGTGTTTGCCTAACTTGAATTTCTTTGAATGTGTCAGTCATAATATTCTCATAATGTTGGGGCTTGCATACCTTAACAAATGCGTATAAAAGCCCACGATAAAGACTTGGCCCACCTAGTTGTTTTTAAACTGAAGTAATAAATATTTTTTAGTCTTAACTTTGCAAATAGTAGCCACTAAGAGTCTGCTCTTCATAACTTTTCCAATAGATGGCACTGTGGTCCCACAAAGCCAAAAAGAAAAACCAAAGCAAAGCATTCCCAGACACCCTAAAAATAGAAATCACTTGCCAAATGCTCTGCTGTGCACAGCAGAGAACAATAGGCAAAAATTCCAAAGGTTGCTTAGAAAACAAAGTCCACTGGAGGTATAGATGCGTTTGGTTTTTGTTTTGGGTTTCCCTACCTGTTGTATGCAACATCTTGAGGACCTTTCTGAAATGAAAATCTATTGATTAGTTGTGTTTGGAGTAACAGAGGTGGTTGAGGTCTATCGTGTTTTTTAAGTCTGTATGCATTTAGTATTGTGTCAAAGCGCCACCGTAGCAGGCCCAGCTTAGATTCTCTTGAACAAAATTTTTAAAGAGTAGCTGGTGTTAGAGGCTTTTGGGCAGTGTTGCCTGAAGCCAGGCAGCTGATGCCCACTGAGGGTGCCCATGCTATGGAGGTATTAGGCTTGGAAGCAGCAGCTGGGAGAGGAGCAGAATGTAGGTACTTGAAAACAGTGGGGAAGGACTCTTTTAAATCAAATAGAAATATGCTGCTTTTGTGAGGGGGAAGATAATGGGGGGGGGGGGGAGTCAGGTTGTCACATGGAAGCTTCCTTGGTGAAGAGAAGGGCTGAAAGATGAAGGGGATAGTTGGGCTCATACAGGCTGACAGAAGGAGGAGAAGTGAGAAGAACTTGTAAGATCGCTAGAAAAGCAAGCTCAGAAAGGGAAAGAATTTGTGCACTGCTCTCTCAAAGAGAGAGAACAAGAGAGAAGGAGACAGGGGAGGGGGAGAAAGAAAAGAAAGGAGGAGGGAACAGAGGGAGCAGGTAGAAGAACATAGGTAAGGAAGATTGACAAAAAATTAAAAAAAAATAAAAATTGGGTTGTCTGGCTATAGCCATATGAATGTGCTGCCTATGTCTGTGAAAAACAAATGAGTAAGTGTTAGCCAGTCAAGCCAACCTAAGCTGAAGTTGCTGTAGAAAGCGAATTGGCCTGTACATTTTGCTTGAGCAAAGAGTGATCTCAAGAGGCAGGTTTTTGTTCTCTGTGTGTTTTGAGTGGTTACTTTAGTGTGGCAATATAAGAGACCCCTCGGTCTCTAGGGGTTGAAGTTGGTGTTGGGAGGGCTAGAGAGCTCAGCTTTCTGGTTTGGAAAAGGAAGGAAATGGACAATCAGTACTGGATTTTGTGCCCATTTAATTTCCTTGCTTATGCTGAGTTTGCTGTGTTAGGCTCTGCTTTTAAGGTGGAAAAAGACTCTTGGTTTCTTCAAATAGTTTTGGTGAAGCCTAAATATTTGAAACCTTGGAAAAGTCTCAAAATACAGCAAAACAAACTAAACCAGACCCAGAGAAAGAACAAGCTGGGAAAGTGGCTGAAATGACAGGGGGTAGTCAGAGAGTCTGTAATTAAAAATTTTGGAGGAGGGATGCCCCCTTGAAGGAGGCAATTGAGCCTGTACTGCCTGCTTTAGTTGAGAGGTCTTTATGCATGGTGATACAGATTTATGGTAGTGCTAAGAAATACTTCTAGAAATCTTACTATGAAGTTATACGTATGGAGATTGTGGGGGAGGATAAAGCAATAATTTTTAAACATTTCTCTTCTGAAAAGACTGTATAAAATTCTTAAGAGGCAATTGTGCTGCAAATCATGTGGCTATATGGTGTAACTTAGAGACTTAGATGGTTTTCTGGTTTTGTGAAGAGAGGCTATCAAATTAATCATAAACACGAACATCCAAAATTATTTGCACGGTCTGAGAGTCAGTTGACTTCACTGCTTGCATTTATTTTCCATGTATCCTACCCATTGAAACAGAGATGGTTAACTATACATCTTAACTTTAAGCACTATTTACATGCTGTTTAAAGGAAGAATTTAAAGAAGGATGTACATCTATCTTTAAGAAAAGTCCCATCAGACTTGTGCCAGCATGTATGAAGGCCATTTAATATTAAAAAGCTGTTAATAATGCAAACTTATGAAGCTTTGTCAGTGGGCTACATCCTGGAAAATGGCTCTGTCACTTTTGCAAAAACTCATACATTGTTGCAGCAAGCTGAAAATGTCTTAAAAGTGAAAACAGGAAACTGATGCTGGATTTGAAGGTGCTTTCAGCTGGGGTCAGCAGGGGATGTCTCTGTATTAAGTGCCCAGATCCAAGCTTGGGGAGTTACTTTTCTGCATGCTCTGGGCTTCTCTGCCTCTCTTTCCACTGATCTTGCTTCTGCCCCACCTTCCCCCTCATGGAGGGGCTCAGTCTCAATAGATAGCACTTTGCTCCAGTGCTCTAAGGGTTTCCCACTGCAATGTGAGGTCTGCGCCAGTCGCCTTGTCTCCGTGCAGCTGCGAACACATTCCTGTGGAGTGGCAGGAGGTGTTGCGCTTCCCGGGGTGGCTCAGGAAGGGCTGCATGGACGTGGATGGCTGTAGGGTGGTAGTGGTTGGGGCCAACTCAGTGGCCAAGTCCTTTGTTGGATCCAGTCCTAACACCTCAGGAGTACTTGCTCCTTCTTGAAGACTTGCAAAGTCAATTAAGCTTGATGGTTGTGTCCCATTGAAATCAACACTGGTAAAAAGTGTCTAAATTCAGATCTATTGAGATTTATAGGTGCTTGCATATGTATTTAAGTCCCTGATAGCTTTGAAACTTTGACTGCTAATACTGAACTTTTTGCAAGGCCTATACTAGCCTACACCTGTTTAAAATACTGCTGTGACTGATGGGTGTATCTGATTGTGTCTGTCCTTCCCATTTAGCTATTCTGTGCCTGCAGTGTAACCTAGCCAAAAAAATACTGCTATTTATTATGGTAAAGGAAATGTTTGGCGCGGCTGTGTTTTTATTTAAGTTCTTAACATATAGTATCTTTGAAAATCCATTTTTTTTTTTCCTGGAGTTGGAGACTTCGGTATCACTGGGGGTACTAGGAGTGCTGTGGTGTGTCTTTGTGTTTGAAGGTAAATTTTTTTTTAATAGAGAATTAGGGTACTTGCCTCATTGTTTTTAGGTTCCTAATAACTGTAGCCCTTTGACAGGATTCTTAACAACCCGTGGCCAAATTTTCAGAGCTGTTTAGGGATGCCTGCCTGATGTTGATGTTTGTCTGCCTGCTTCTAAGCATCTGGATGTTGTAAAGGCTATCTAGCAAACAGACCTCTTATTGCAAATGTAATGGATTTGAAGTATTCTTGCAGGAGTAGCCTCTGTCATCTAAATACCTCTGAAAGTAAAAGCCAAACTGTCAAGGAATCAAGACTGAGGTGACAGTTTTTGAAATGTAGTATTAATGTATAATACAAATGGGTACCTATTCACTGATGTCAGTGAACTTGCTTTATGTTCCATAAGAGGATAAAGATTGGCCCAAAGTAATGGGAAGCTTATGTCTGGCTGCAAGGAAACCAGGAAATTCATGGGGCTTTAAAGTATGACCCACTGCAATATTCAGTATGTGTGATTTTTGGCATGATTCAACAGTAAATACTAGTTGAAAACAGAAGCACAAATTATAGGGTAAATAATTCAGGCCAAAGAGAGGCCTCCTGCTTATGCATACATAGTAAAGGAAACTGAAGCAGGACTACAAAATACAATTGCTGGGAAGAACAGCAGCAGTTTGGAACATCCACAGCTAAAACTGTGGAGATGGTCCTCCTGGATGACACCTGAAATCAGAAGGGCATAATCATCTGTTTTGTGTGTATGTGTGTGCACTGACCAGTAAATCGTGTGAAGACTGCTGTGCTTGGCAGGCATCATCTTGGAGGGGACTTTCTGTTCTGCGGCTGCTGGGTTGGAGGATGTAATCAGCATAATGCTGCTTTGGTAGATGATCTAATAAACGTCTGTGACTTGACTTTTTTTTTTTTTTGTGGTCACTGGGCGAGATGCATCATGAACTAGAAGGAGAGGACTTCTTTATACTAAATTGTTTTTCTCATCTTTCACTTTGCATTTTGTTTAGTATTTAAATAGTTTTGGCTGCTGACATAAGGCAGTGCTTGTCTCCTACTCTATACATAGAGAGCCACCTAAGCAATGTTCTTGCATGTCATTTGATATGATAATGTTTTTCTGTTCTGGCAAAAAACAAAGCCAAGGTAGTCTCAACAGATGTGTTTGGCTAGCAGTGTGGCTGAGTGATCTGGCTTCTGTTTGCTTCATTTGAAATGAGGTGGACCTTCAGAAATCAACAGGTCTCTTCCACAAGTGAGATGCAAGTTAAGGCAAATAGCAGAATGAACCGCTAGCACAGTAACTGCTCTAGCTTGGGCATCTTTTAGTTGCTCTTGAAGGTTAGATTGCGTTGGCTTAAGGTGTACCAGGCTTTTCACAATGGGGAGGGGCGTTACCGGTGTGTGACTTCTGTAGAGCTGGGAGTTGAGGAGGATGGCTAGCAGCATTGATCAAGCGTGACCCATGGTGAGCTTCAAGATTGCTTCCTTGTGCAGTGTGATAACTGGAAAACTACAATTCCTTGATGTCTCCAGTGAAATGCTGTTTTGAAATACAAATTGGACTGTATTTAATTTTTATATGGAATATTTCTACTTTTTAAGTTGCTTGTTTTCTCTGGAAGCTAATCCATGGGATAATGGGGTGAAAATTTC
Source organism: Burhinus oedicnemus (assembly GCA_008921705.1). Classification (NCBI taxonomy): domain Eukaryota; kingdom Metazoa; phylum Chordata; class Aves; order Charadriiformes; family Burhinidae; genus Burhinus; species Burhinus oedicnemus. The sequence continues at coordinate 3,847,521 of VFFE01007199.1, read as the reverse complement.
TGTAGCTTACTCCATTAAATGACTGCTGGACAATATAAGAAAGTGGAGTTTAAGGGTCAATTTGGAGAGTAACTTATACCAGAAGTTTCCAATAACAGCTGTGGTTTGGATACAGTTGAAATAAGAGCAACACATCCAAAGTCAATTGCACTTGTATTGTCTAAGTAATAAAGTAGATGTGAACAACGCACATTGGAGACTAACAAGCCATATCCTGATAGCAAATTATAACTGATACAGACAAACTGATGAAAAAAAATGGTAGTGATTACAAGCTATGAAAGTGCTAGTCCTAGCTGTCCCACTCAATAAATAATCCTGAAGAAGTATTAGCAGCATTAGTAGTAGCAGCATTTAGCCATCTGGCTTGGCTTCTGTGGGAGGTTTAAAAAAAAAATACAACCCAAACGCACTGTTAGTCTAACTGCACCCACTGAAATCCTAGGAGAGCTCGGCCCTGCATTTTAATGTTGCAGTTCTTTGTATGCTGTATATCCTGCACTTGGACCTCATGATCATTTGATTTGATAGGGCAGATGTTTCCTTGGTGTTCGTGGACTACTAGTGGTCCGTGAAGTCCTAGTTAGTGCTCAGTTCAAGTTACCATGCATCAGTCTAACTGTGCTGGTGGTCTGCAAGAATCTTTGAGGTGGCTTCAGACCTAAGAACCTTTGTCCCGTAGCACTGGGTGGCTCCAACTTCAAGCTTGTGTTGCCCATTGCACTGTGGACAAAAAAAAAAAAAAAGCTGTTTCTGTCTCTTGTGTAGTCAAATCTACTGTCTTTACTGTTTCCTTGGCTTGGAATTGTAAACATGAGCGTTCATCTCGCAAAAATGCTTCTTGCTCATTCTTTACTGAGTGGGTATTTATGAGCTACTCTGAGTAAATAAGTCTTTGCTGTAACTTAGTGTTGCTGTGACTGTATTTCCCACGCATTCTGTTTGTGTCTTGTTTTCCTGATAAACTCTTTTCACCTCATGTCTGTGTTAACCAACGTAATGTTCACAAATTATCAACTTAGGCATAAAATGTCAGCTCACTACATCTAATTTTTTTGGCATTTAATTTTTTCCTAAAATTTGGCCTTCTTCATCCTGTATGAAAATACAGCTAAGGTTGAATGTTTTAATCTCTGAGCAAAGGCTTTTTTGCCTTTTATTTGTGCTCCTGCTAGAACTAAAACTGCCTTGAAATACATAGTTGATAGTATTTCTTGGTATTTGATACATACCGTAATCAACTGACAGACATCAGTGGAGCACTTACAAATTTATGCTTGCTACCAAGTCTAGTAAAATGCTTCTGGAATGTCCCAGTAATTTCATAGAATCATAGAATGGTTAGAGTTGGAAGGGACCTTAAAGATCATTCAGTTCTAACCACTCTGCTGTGGGCAGGGACACCTCCCACTAGACCAGGTTGCTCAAAGCCCCATCCAGCCTGGCCTTGAACACCTCCAGGGATGGGGCTTCCACAGCTTCCCTGGGCAACCTGTTCAGTGTCTCACTACCCTCACAGTAAAGAATTTCTTCCTGAGATCTAATCTAAATCTAGACAACTCAGGCTTTTACTGCTAAGCATCTGTATGTGGTAAAGCCATGCATGACTAAACTTGGTGCAGTGGCTCTCATCCTTGATTTATTTCCACTGATAGAAACTGAGGTCCATGTTCCCTCAGCTAAGCTGAGTTATTTCAGATTTATACTGGTGAAATGGGAACAAAAATATGTGGCGTATGCTTTAAGTGTTGTACTAGGATAAACTCTTTAGTCTCATTTATCTGAGAAGTGCCAATCAAAGAGTAGAGGGCATGGCATGAGTGTCAGGCTGCTTCATGGGTAACGGTTACGCAAGACAGACCATACTACGTGAGAGCTCTGTATGCATACCTAAATTTAGTTACCGCAGCTGATCTAGGTCACAGTGAAAATGACATTGTGGTACTTTCACATGAGTTCCTTTTTTTCTTTAGCGGCTTTTGCTAAGCGAATAACTTTGGTTTGGCCCACAGATGAAAAATGTTGTCTCTTGGCAAACTGGATATGAATTTTGGCAATTACAGCAGGTCATATCCATCACTTAGAAGAGAGGACAACTCATTATTCCATGACTCGATGTGGGGAAATAAAAAACAATTTAAAAATATGGACTCCTAAGTTTTCCAACACATGTACCACCCTTGGGTGCAGCCCTGGTAACTGGAACACCAGCCCAAGCTGCTGGAAGGGATGGTGTCCGCCTTGATATGCAGCTTTCCCTTGTACCTGGCCAGAGGAACCTGCAGGCTTGGATGTCCTATTCCAGAGTTGTCAGTATGCATGAAACGTTACTTTTGGGGCCCGCTGCTGACAGGGGGAACCTTCTGCAAGGGCTGCAGTGCTGCATCGTATGCAACACAAGGAAACGTGGGTTATTACCAAGTGTTGGGTGGCTATCCCATTAGAGAGAAGTACAGCTACTGTACTTGACTATAGTTGACCTTGTATCTGGATGCAGAAATGCTTGATCCGAAACTATTGTTACTCTTCCTCAAAATGATCAGATTAAATAGGTCTAAATACCTTTGAATATTCAAAAGCCTGTAACTGAATCGCTGGAAATAGACCATTATGACAGACAATTTTCAGCAGATGGCAGCATTGCACTCTGTAATTTCATTTTTCCAGCGGTGGTTTTGCAACTCCTTACTACTTAAGCTGGTAGGAGGCTGCCAGCTAAGAAGTAATCCAAAACCCCTTCTAAAATGTTTTGAAATACAGGTCTTAGTAGATTATGATAATTGAGTATTGTTTCAGACTCGGGGCTTCCATATGGAAAATACCACTGTGCTGCATAAGAAAACATACTAAAAAGCAATGCAAGTACACCTAAATCTTTCATGTTAACTCTTTTAAGTAATTGCTTTGAGACAGAGAAAGGCTGTTTGATAAAAGTGTTCTTATTTGTAAAAATACTAGCAAATCACTTAAAGATGCAAGAGTTCAAACTGGAACCATGTGTGTAGAGCTGTAAGTGACTTCCTGCATATTATGTATTTAAGACTACAACACGCCCCCATTCCTTCTTTAGAAAAAGGCATGCTGACTTTCCTAGTCCTTTTTGTACTATACCTTTTAAACAACATGCAGCCTGATCACCAGAGTCTGTAACTAGGCAGATGTACAAGTGGACATACCCTCGTTAAAAGTTATCAACTGTTTGACAGTGTTCAAAGGTTTGGATGCAAGAGTTAATTTTTGTCCGTGAGAACTCGGTTAAGAATATTGCATTGTATACAACGCACAGGCTTGATTGTACATTCAGTCTGATCAATTTATAGCAATTATGGCAAAATTGGAGAGGTTCTTCCTCCTGCCCCACCGCCACCCCCTGTTGATTCATGGGAGTTCCAGTAAGACAGTGGAGAAAATGAAAGCTATTCCTGCTACTACAGGAAAGGGCTGACTTCAGAGACCACTTCAGAAAAAAACCTTCTAGTTCCAGATAGACATCTGCCCGTGATGTACTACTATATATACATAATCCTAAACTGTATAAGAGATTTCATTTTTGTGTATTCTCTTAGGGAGAATATAAGGCTATTCTTAGGTTTGGCACAAGATGCACTTTGAGAGTACTACATTACAACTGGCTAGCACTGATGTAAATGGCAACACAAAACACAAGGCAAGAATAAATGGTAACTAGGTCAAGCATTGCAGCCATTCAGAAAGAGGTTAAAAAACATAACTTCTCTTGCAGATTATGCCCCTGCAACTGTTGGGTAGAAGCAAGTATCTGGATACCACTTATCTAAGTGGTATCTTTAGGAAGCTTTATGCACCTGCTTCAGAGTACATGAAGAAAACGTCATCCTTTCCCTCTCCTTTCTTTTTTTACCTGCAGGACAAAATAATAGTATAAGTAAAACCAAAGTTTGGACTGAATCATTTGGGTTACACTCTGGTACAATTCTGCCTTTTGTCACGCAAGTGCACCACAATGAAAATTTTGAATTATTGTGGTTTTTGCAGTCAAAGTAGAATATTGCAGGTGCCAGACTGTTTTGCCAACATGAATGAATAGTTGTTCAGCTATACGCTGTCAGGATGTGACCATCTCAGTATTCTGGAACAGATTAAGCATATGCAAATTTCACTTGAATAGGAGAATTTCAGGAATATCAGCAGCATGGGAATTGATATTTTGAATTGAGAGGGCTCCTCATAGTAGTCACATCCTCAGAACATGGTCTGGTGGTCAGAGAAGTCTAATGCACACTATTTTTGCTCAAACGGCATAAAGATATCCATGAACAGAAGTTGTGTTTTATGTAGTAGAGATCTGTGGCAAGGGACTCTGGCCTACCTGGCCTTCCATTGTAACTTGAGCAGAGCAATAAGAATTGAAATTAATTTCCTGTCTTCATCAGTGTCTAAATGGAGCTTGCATAAGCCTGTTTAAAACAGAAAGCAAAACAAACAAAAAGCTTGGTTAACGTTGCAGGAGGAAGTACTTTGAAAAGATTAGCAAACTTAATATTTTATCCTTTAAAGGTGCATTGAGAGACTAGGATTCACTGCCCTGCGTGCATATACTGTGAAAGGGTATTATTAATTATCTTTCATCTTGGTCACGTTTTAAAGCTTTGTCACGAAGATTTTTGTATACTTTGAGTAGAGTCATCCTCTGCTTTCTGCTGTCTACAGTTGAAGACTTGTGTGCTCGTGCAAGGGAGCCATGGGTGCTTTGTAAAGAGCAGTCAGTATTGTTTCTCTTGTGTAGTACCATCCCCCTCCCCCAGAGTGGGGGGGAGGGAAGCTCTTTGCTATGTCTGCACTTCCAAAGATTTTGCTGAAAGCCAAATAAACGTCAGGAGGTTTTTTGGTCTTGGAATTAAATCGGACAATCCATCTCCCATGTCTCTTTGGGTATTAAGTTTGTGAGATAAGTCACTCTTTCTGAAACTGCATTCAAAGATCATTTCGGAGTGTTGCACAAAACATTTTTTTTAAAAATAAGACACAAACACTGTTAACAACAAAAACCCCCTAACACCCCCCCTGCCCCCCCCCCCCCAAAAAAAAAAAAAAGACAACCAACCACCCACCCAAGTCAGATCGCACTTTGAGAGACTTGTCCTTCCAGCTCTGTGGAATCTCTTCCTTTGCTGTGTTGGAACGAGCAGTTCTGGGGAGGGCAGCTACTTTGGGTGGCTTCTGCCGCTGGAATTTTGTCTGGAAGAATGTCTTCCACTGTATATTGGTCTGGTTTTGCAACAGCATTTTATATCAAGAGAAGTTGCACCACAGTAACAATAGGCTTAACGGTGCATTAATTCCTGGTGTTACTTCAGTAACACTAGAGAGTGTGTCCTGAATTTGAGATAGAAATCTTAAAGATTAAAATAATCTTCCTCATCTGGAATATGCAGTTACCTGTGCTTTTTCAGGATTGAATGACACTTCTGATCTGCTTGAATGACCATGCTTTCATATTTTAATGAAATACTGGATTTTGTGACGCTGGTCTTCCAGAGCATATTAAAAACTGCTTAAATAATCTGGTTTATCTTGGAGATACTGAGCAACACTTACTGTGAAAATGAGTGTGATGTGTGACTCTATCAGTTCCCCCGGTCCCCGTTGCAGTTGACATGGTTGATGTAGTAATGAAGGACTGATCTAGATGACTTGAGATGATACTTATCGTACCGTGGGGCGACTTTTGGGTGTGTAACGGAATGTGGAGCATGAGTAGCTCAGCGTTTAGGGGTTATGTACTCTCAGTACGACAGGAGATGTCATCAGTTTCCTCTTTCATACTTCTAATGAATCAGTTTGTAGGGTTTTTTTTCATAGCAAATAAGCCTCCAGTTTTGAAGGCAATGAATTTGATGTTTGTTTGCTAAATATCTTCTTTCTTAGTCAATTGTATGTCATTGTTGCTTACGTTTCCTGACTACAAAGTAAGTGTTCTTCATTTACATGTTCAAGAAAACAGAATAAAAGATGTTTTTTCATGTGTTACAGCTCTGTAATAGTTATTTGCATATTGTATACATTTTAGAAGGGACCTATTCAAATAGCTATGTAAGCCATTCAGAAAGACTCCCTTGGGCTCTGTTGTTTGCTTTTATAGGGCGGATAACATAAGAATTGTTTCTTTTTAAAGGATTAACAGCTTTAAGAAAGTGCTTTCTAAAGAGTTGCTTTTGTTTTCCAAGTGGGACAAAGTCGGCTGGCAGACGGGCTTTCAAAGCATCGCAGTGCTGGTGTACTTTGAAACTTGCCTAAAGAAGTGATTTCCTGACCTGTGTAGCCAACGTTTCTCCTTCAGAATAAGACTTTTAAAAGCCTGCTAGAGGAAGACTCTCCAGCGTTTAGAAAAAGGAGAGATCCTTATAGCTGCTAAAACCGTGATGTGGGTTGGTAATTTTACATATGTTTAACATGCTGAAATTGGACAAACGTATTGACAAAACTCAAAATCTGTTTTATCTTTCCAGAGAGAGTAAATCATGGCGTTCTGGGTTTTTCTGTTGTTGTGTGATGTGTTGTGTGTTTGGTAAAAACTGTTTAAGGACACGAGGAGGAAAGACAAGATTTGTAGGCGGAGGTTATGTCTCAGCAGTCGAGACTGGTACAGCTGGTAAGAGCAGCCAAGCTTTCGGGTACCCAAGGCCGGGTTCCCGCGTGTGTGCGGGCAGGGTTAGGCTTCAAACCTAAGCACAACGGGCAACGTGACTGATTAGATTATCTCCATAAGAGGGGCCATCTCATACCTCTGGAGCAGAGATGATGCTTGAGACAGGGGTGGTAATGAGGAGGTAGCTGTTTCGGTGTGGGAAAGGGTTCCGACATGTGAAAAGGTGTACAGTTTCTGTTTGGGAATGGGGGAGAGGCTGTATGCAGGAAAGCTGAGGAGACTTGTCACACCTTCAGCGAGTGGGATGTGTAGTATCATAGAACGGTTTAGGTTGGAAGGGACCTTAAAGATCATCTAGTTCCAAACCCCCAGTGACTTTCACTTTCGAGGATTACTGTTCAGTGTAATAGCCTGAAGTCATGATGTAATATAATATATGAATTTATGTTATTTATCTATTATAGAATGAGGAAATCTAAAGGATTTTTAAAACATCTGTATTCCACTCAAGTTTTGGGGGAATCAAGGAAATGACTTATCCTTTCATCTGCAGCAAGAAGATGATGATAATCATCACCGATGGAAGGGTATGGTTGGGACTCTAATGCTATGTCTGTACACGGTCTCCGTTTTACTCTCAATGAGAGATGAAGTATAGAAGTGTTTCATGTTTCAAATGGGGAAAGAGATAACCACATGGACTGGATCAACTTTTAAGTGTTAGCTTTCAGTTAAAGCAGTAGGTCAGGCTTGTTTCTGTGGTGCTCTTGTCTTATCTGCAGACATTTTCTATGCGTTGGCTCTGTTACCTCCCTGCTGTAACATCCCATAAACATTTAACAGAATTATCTTACAGCATCCCTTCAAAATAAAGACATAATATTCCCTTCTTGGCGATAGGTGGAAAAAAAGTAAAGGGATCTTTGTCTCTTCAATGCAGGATTTTTTTCTTACTACACTTTAAAATCTTTTGGTTTTGTTATGCTGCAGTCTGCAGTTGTACATAAAAGTTGCAGTGGGAATAAGAATAACAAAAGTAATATTTATCACTCTATAAATATAGCTTTTTGAAGTTGTACTTGGATGACTGCTTGTATCTTCTCTAACATCCCAGTTACCAGCAGGAAAGCATCTTTATGGTGAAGATTCAGGTTCTAAATGAGAAAATGGAGTGCTCTGCTATCTCAGTTGTGTAGCATGAAAGCAGGGAGCGTGCATTTAAAGTGAATTGCTCTGAAACTTGTTTAATTCTGCATTTTAATGTGGTGGTTTTAATATCTAGACTATTTGTTTTAAAGTCTTAATAACGCCACGTGTCTCATATCTAGATTCAGACAATCTGAAGCTCTTATCATTAGGACTCTGTAGAAATATGAGGCTATGCCTACACTGTTATCCTTGCAGGATATGCGAACTTAAAAGCTTATCTTAACAATGAAATTGTAAATCGGGATGGTGAATCTGTAATAGTAGATATTACCCTCTGTCCGATTTTTTTTTTTAACCCCTCTACATCCTGCAGTTGCATCAGAGTAAATCATTGTATAGAGAAGCTTGCTGTAATTGTACTACTGTCAACCCTCATTGCAATTCTTGCCTGTATTGCTTTTCATGTACATAAAATTTTAAGCCATTGCCGTCTGATAGCTGCTTGGGATAGCAACCATTTCACCCTTCCCTTTAATTGAAAACAACAACAACAAATCCTCTCCATAAACCTTAAGGAATACGTTCCCTGACAAACAGAAGAGTATTATGCCACCCTTATGAGAGTTTTCATGTTTAGATCTGACATTTAATTAGGAAATGGATGAGGGGAAGTGGTACTGTGGAAAGATACGCAGATCTGAAGCCCCAACATATCTTGTGGCTGCACGCATCTACAGAGCCAAGGCTTTCTCAGAAATAGGAGCAGGGACTCTCTTCTGCTTAGTGAACCAGGCAGATCCAGCTGGCCTTCAGAGAAGCTGTGGAGTTTTACTGTTCTGAGTATCACTCTTCTCTCCCTGCAGTTAGAAATCAAAGTGAATGCAACAGTGATTGCTGTAGATAGGGAAACATATATGGGGGCTAACCTACAAATTTTTATTTATTTTTTTATTACTTTACCATATGGCTTTAAGAAGAAAATTTGATCTTCTTATTTGACTGGGATTATTATGTGCTTTTTTCCCCCAATAGAATTAAAGTCAGTTCCCAAGATCCAGTCATTCTCTTGTTTCCAAGTCACATTTTTCCCTTCTTCTGGTAGAGAATCTTAAACAACACACAGCCATTTTTACACTTTCAGTGCGTGCTACTGGATTTGACGATGCATGTGCTCTGCAACCTGGTGGGTGGTGGTCTTAAGCTATGTCTTTTCTCTGTGCTTGTTTTGTGGTTCTTCCTGTCAGCCAGTTCAGATATACTAATATATAGTTTGAAAATTCAGAAAAGGAAACAGAGCTTGATGATTCAAATTCTATCATACTGCTTAACTGTAGGCGCAATCAGTGGGGGTGCAATATATATTTGAATCCATATAGATTTGTGTGTCTGTGCGCCAGTCATTTCACCTTAGCAAATAGAAGAATCTAGCTGAAAAGTGGAGCCCACTGTTATACAAGTTTATTATTCTAGGTAATCCATAATACAACTTTGATAAATCTAATGCTTGTTCATCTGTTCTATGGACAGTGGTACTCATTGCAAGACTTATTACTCTAAAACGTTTAGCTTTATGTTGGGATTTTATCAATGTAAAAAGCTCTTCAAAAGCTAATAAATCATGATTTGAGTTAATGGTCCATCCAAAAGATTAGAAATGAAATTTGTAGATTTCCAGACTCTTCGAGAACTGACAATCATTTACTTGACACTATCTTGTACGCACTAGAAGAAAATCTTTAAAAGGTCAGTTATCCTCTAGCAGAGGAGTTGGTAAGATATTAAAATACGCTAATATAAGCCAGAGCTGGCAGTGATTTAGACTTGTGGTAGGTAATATTTATGAGAGTTCACAAATGTCTATGCAGCCCTGCCAACTTATTACTTATCCTTTCAGTCCTTACAAAATTAAAGTTGTTTCTTCAATGTTCTGGCATTTATGGCCTATACAGCAATGCTCATTTCTGTTTATTTTTACAGAAAGCAATTTCTCCAGCTTCTATTAGAGAGAATGATCATGATGGGATTAGAGTTTCTTTTCTGAATTGCTTACTTTCCAAAATCCTCCAGTTACAATTACAGAATGTTCTGGTTTTCAGTCTTTTTTTTTTTTTCTCCTCCCCTTCCCTCATATGACTCCAAGCAAAACTTATTTTTGCGTTTCTGTTTTATGGTAATGCCAATACTGTACAGTCTTTCTGGCTAGTATCTTTTCAGTAATGACCCTAGTGATGTCTAAAACCCAAATTCATGGAAAATTCTGCTGGAAAGCCTGAGAGGTCATGTTTCTGGTTTCTGCATCTACTGGAAGTATTCTGTGGAAAGCTCAGCAGAGTGTCTAACCAGCTGCTTTACTGAGATGAAATAGAGTTAACAGGATGTTGGCCTCGCTAATAACGCTTTTTTTCTTTGTTTCCCTAAGCTATTAACTTGGATTTATTTTATAAACTCTGCAAGCTAGTTAAGGGTCCTGTGTTGAAGGCCTAAGGGTTGGCAAGGAACTGCCACAGGGCTATTCACACTGGCTTTGGGCCTCAATCTCCAGTCTTCCTACAGAACCAGTTTCCTTGGTATAGCCTCTCTCAACAGCAGAGTAAGTGTAAAAGACTGATGCTGTGCTGGCGGGTCAGTGAGCTATCGGTCAGATATCCTTAAGAGAGAGACCCAGCAGCACGGGTGAATGTATATGGCGAACGTTCCCAGCATCATCTGGCTGCAAATGCTGCTCCTTCTTGTCTGTGTTCTCCGTAGGTGCCCGTGTGTGTGTGCCACCGTCGAAGAGCAGTGGCACTGGTGCAGGTCACCTCCGCAGACATAAGCTGGTAGTTCTTGTAATTGCAAGTGAATGCAAGTCTCGAATACAAGATCTCTGAAATCTTGAGGGTGCTCTGAGCAGTCGACAGCACCGACGTTGGAAGTTTTCTAGTATTCTGGCACTTCTAAAGTAGTTGTCAATACCTGTCTGTTTCTGGATGTAGGTAGGTGGATTAAGAAAGAAAACATAAATGAAGAAAAAATGTGAAACCGTCTTTTGGAGAATAGTCTGATACTGTGTTTTGATGCAATAAAATATTGAGTAACGTCTTTGTATTTATTAAATATATATATATGGGTGTGTGTATAAAAATAAAGCCTGTAATGATATGGACAAGAAAGAGCTTTCTGACTTGAAGTGTTTCTAGTTATGTCAGCTGTGCATTGGGTTGAGTTTCCAGTACTGCTGTACTGTATCTTTTTAGGGCTGGGAAGAAATGCTTTTTACAGACAACTTGGTCTAACCAAAGCAAGCAAGCTGGTTTAGATTCAAATTTTACTTCCTTATCTTCTTTTGGAGCATCATGCTCTGAAATACACTCTATATTTGTGGGAAAACTGGTGCTTCTCTTTCTCTGGCACAACCCCATTGACCATAATGCAGTTATCCCAGAGAAATTATGGACAATGCAGGCCCTTTAACTCAGTCAGACTTGCTGCTAATCTTGATGGAAAACAGTGTGACACACAATAAGCCCTTTCTTAGCCTGTAATATTAATTTTCTTAAGCATTTCAACATAAAAAAAGCTCTTCGTTGGAGTGATCAGCTTTGCTATGAGGGTCAGAGAAAGTTACAGTTATAGCTCTGTTTTACTTTAAAAAGTGAAGTGTTGAAAATACAAGTTTGCATTAATTTATGCCACAAGCACCATGCTAGTTTCTTTTGTAATATTTCTCTATATTGGATGCAGACTGCAAAAGAGGAAGCAAAATGAAGGCCAAATATTTTATCAACTTAGATGTAGGACTGATGCAAGGAGAAGACTGGCTTAAGGTATCTGGGGGAATGAACAGAAATAAAGTGGTGTCTAGTTAAAAGTTGATGCTCAGATAAACTCCAGTGTCTGTTCTACTAAAGCTGAAGGGAAATGAAATTATACAGATATTTTCTTAATATCTTAGGCAAAGGAAGAAAAACCAGAATGTGTTATTGGATTCTTCATTTTCTGTGTGTACACGCTTAAATGTCGTCTTAACTTTATTTCTGTTCTGCAGGAGAGTCATGAGTGGCACTTAAGCTGGATAGGAAACAATTTTCCCATTTCATGAAATCTTCAATCTGTAAATATTTAAATGTCTTGGTCTACTTCACTTACTCCCAAGTCCTTCTGTTTCGGTTAGTGATTTTTATTCTTATCGCTTACTACAGTGTTTAAACTTGGAACTTGTGTAAATAAAGATTCGTTTGAAAATGGCAAATCAATTGTCAGAACTTTTTTCTCAGTTTGATAAGTTGAACTTTTCACGTGCAGGCGCTTTTGATGAAAACTATTTTATCCTGGTTTGTGATAAATCAGCAGTTTGGGGAAGCAGAGAAAGAACGTTGTATTCACCTTAAACTATTAAATCTAGTTTGGATAGCAGAGAACAGTATTTAACAGATCTATGAATTACAGGTTTAATTTGGTTCCTTTTTTTTTTCTTTCTTCCTCCTTGGCTGTAAAGTCATAATGACAAACAGTGTTATTTCCCTTCTCGGCATATGCCACATGCTGCTGGAAAATATGCAGCAAAATGTAGCATTAACATTTCCCTGACACTTCTAAAATTAAACAAAACCTTCAGGGGAAGGAAGCTTCATGTTAATTTATGTATTCCTCAGCTTTCAGGCTAGGGAATGAGGGTGGACACCACCCATAGCAACTACTTGAGCCAAAGTTATTTCTAGTTTAATACAAGTACAAAGTCAAACCTGATGAGCAGAAGGCTTGAACGGTGATTTAAAAAAACATGGTAAATATGCATTTGTCTCCATGTATTGACTATGTTCTCCAGTATTCTGTACTTTTAATGTTATGAGCCTCTTGAATGACTATTTTAAACACTGGTAGTCTATGGATCATGAAACACAAATCTCATATTTATTTCTTAATAGGAATAACTGCCAGTGACTCTCTGGATATTCCTCAAATAGCTAGGCAAATCGAAGCCTGTAATTTTCCTTATTCGACCAGGGTGACTGGTTTGTATTTCCTCAGCCTGGGAGGGTGGACTTACAGGTTTGCTGGCTGTAGAGCAGGACGTACAGACATGTAGAGCAAGACCTTGAAAGGGAGAAAGTCTCAGAGAAGATTCATTGGTTGTTAGTTTGGGGTTTTTTGTGTATGTTTTGGGGTTGGGGTTTTTTTTTGGGGGTGGGGGGTGGGGTGGCGTGGGTGTCCATTTTGTTAGTTCTCATGTCTGCTGAAGTAGGTCTGTCCAGAAAGCGATCTGTAATTCATCTTGTACTTGGACCTTATTACATGTCTGGACTGATGACGTCGCAGAGCTGAAGCTCTATTTTTAGGATACTAGATAGTTGGAAAAAGTAGCCATTCTACATAATAAATTTATGATTTGGGCACCAACCTCTCTGGCGTGCATTCATTTCATATGCAATCTTATGTTTTAGTGTATCTTTTACATTTGTTGAAGACAGACCCGTGCACCAGCGAAGAAGGTACCTGGCTATGTCAGAATGCTGTCAATGAAGGTTACTTTGTGATCTCTTCAGTTGTTGCCCACCCCTTCTTGTGGTCTCAAACACTGACTTAATGGAGGTTGCAAGGTTTTCTGAAGAAGTTGTACTTCTCACTAGAATAGAACAAATGTATCTTCCCCCCCACACCCCCCCTACTCCCCTTAGTAGCATGTAGCAGCAAGAAACTAGGCTGTCTTGAAGGTGGAGGGGGTATTCCCTGGAAGTACAAGCCAGTCACCACGCTAAAGTAAGAGAAGTTATACTTTGAGCAGCACAGTTATTTGAAGCATATCCAGATTTCTCTCCTGTGAAATCTCCGGTTAACCTAAATTTTCTGTATAAGAAAGAAACTCCAAGCTGCATATATTCTGAGAGCTTGGCACAAAACTCCTTTTTGTGGATTTTACCACTGTGTGCAGTAACACGACATCCGTGCTCCCACTCTCTGGCTTCCAATCCCCTTTCCCATGATTTTTCTGGGTTTTTTTGTTGGGGTGGTCTTTAAATGTACACTGCATGAAGGTAAGGTCTAAAATATTTTATCTTGCTCCTCCTGGCCAAACACATTTATAAGGAAGATATTGAACTTCAAGTCTGCAGAGACATACAAGGTACTTTGTGTCACAGCTACTATTCACGTTTCATCTTTTCCACCAGAATAAATTTGGTTTAGGCTGCATATGTGTCTAGTGTATTTTCCTTTAGGCATTGATTTCTTTGAAGAAATAATCACAAGGTTTTGGGTAGTGATCCTACTCTTTGCATAAAGATCATACCGTGTTGATAAGACATTAAAATCTTCGTTTTTCTTCATAGTGCATGCAGGGAAGCTTTTGCTTGCAAGGTAACCTGATGGTATATTTTCTGTCCTTCCTTAATTTCAGTTTTTCTGGAAGACTCTTTCATGAATTAATGAACAAGCTGTGAAATAGCCAAGAATCATAAATTACCTCAAAGGAATTGCAGAGCACCATGGTACATCAAACAAATTTTCAGTCAACCCTCTCTTTGTATAAGCAATAGTGGGTGTTTCCTCTCCAGCATACTGTTGTTCTAAATTTAGGGATATATTCTCTGAGTGGTATATGTGGAAATTTTTCATGTGATTTCAGTTAACATTAACGGATGTCAGGTGGGGTCCAGTAATTCCATGGCACAGCTAAGAAAGAATGGATCCCTTTAGTTTCTTTACTTGGATGTTGAATTTTAGCAATAGTCACTACACACTGTGTCAACCAATTTCAGTGCCGATGCCAAAGGTTTTCAGCCGCAGAGGTAGCCTTGAAGATGATTTTCCTGAAGTTCAAAGCTCCTGAAATGTTAAAAATAAGTTTCCAAGCAAATTATACAGTAATGGCAGCGTTCTACTATCTCTCTTGCGTCATTTGCTAGTTACCCAAACGAAAGAGGAAGAGGGTGGCGTGGAGACAACCACAGCCCCAGAGCAGTACACAGTGTGTCTGCCCATAGCGTTCCCATTCAGAGTGGTATTGGCGCTCCTGAATTTGCGACGTGCTAACAGTATGCGCTTCTGGTCTGGCATGCTTCGTGAAGGGATGTGGCAGACTACCGCAGGGGAAGATGCCTTCTGCTAGAATTACTCGTGCCTTATGGGCTGCCAGAGAAGCAACTCGTGAAAGCAAGCCTCCTGCGAATTGGCTGCGAGTCACGTAACGGCAGAACGTTCATGTGCTTCGTGATTCAAGTGTTTCAGGCAGACATGGTGAATGTCTTGCCTTGCTTGCTGAAATACGTTAGTGATATGTGCCAGTCCAGGTACAGGAAGGTACTCACGTTTGGGAAAACTGCAGTTTGTGTTGAAATACATGTTTAACATATCTAGGCAATTATCTAACATAAATATGCTGCTTTAAGCTGCTCCATATCTGAAAGCGAGCGGTAATGTCTGTGAACTTGCTCTGTATGCAGATGAGCAGTGCTGCTAAGGCTGTAAGAGCTCACCAGGTGCCATCACTACAGAATAAAAACACCGGAACTGAACGTACCTATGGAGAGAGACTTCCCTTTATTCTGTCTGTGAAAGTCGGGCCCCTGTCCTCTCTGTGCTGCGTAAATGTGAACTTTTGGAGATAAGAATTAGGAAATGAATTCTAGAGACCAGAGAGATGGTAGTCAATGACTGAATTAACGTGTGCCTCAGGGCTGCAAGAGATAGAGTATGGAAAATCTACCCGTGAACTTTGTAAGAGCAAGCATAATTAAAAGGAGAGTGTTTGGTACGTTGCCTAAGCTTGGTAAGTTCAGTCTATATGTAGTAATTACTTTTTAACATGCAATTCTGCAGCTTATGATGTGGATGTTCAGTGTATTCAAGTAAAAGAGGAGGAAGACTTTTAGTAGAACCAAGTGAAGGATAAGGGCTGTGAAACAGTTTCTGCAAAACATTCAATTAGGTTAAAAAGTGAAGCACACAATCATGCTGAAGCATGTTCAGAATGTAGCCAACGTCTTTTTAAGTCCTTTGGCACGCATGCAAGATTTGTAACTGTAAATCTGCATAAATTGTATCATTCTTTTAAGTGTTTACAGACTGTCTGTAGCTCTAATTATTAACCTCAGTGTGAAATTAGTTTGTTTTTAATGCTATATCATGGTCTAGAGTGGGTCTCATATATCAGCACACTGCAAATACTGCGGAGACCTTGATAAAACGAACCATCAAAGTTACTCAGATACTATAATATGCATTTATGTCTACAAATGAAAACTGAATTTGGGTTGTGCAAGATTTGCTGAAGGCTTGCATGTTGGCACTCACTCAGTACATTAACATAAATACGTTAGCTGCTGTATTTTCAGTTTAAGATCGTGGTTGCACAAATTATTTACAGACTTCTCCGTATCTATTAAAGGGTGGGGGTGGGGGGGGGACACACCAGCAGTTGGCAGTTCCAGTGTTCTTGCTCACTAGGCTTCATGTCATCAAGAGTATGATTTAATATGGCTTCTGCTGTAGCAATGTAGAATAAGATTAAAGACCCGCACCAAACATGCTGCAAATCATTATTTTCACTTGAAAAGATACTTTCCATGAGCATGATCGTACTTGTACCCAAAGTAAGGACAAGGCTTCTGTTTTGTGTCTATGAACAATGATGGGACTTCAGGAACTGCTTCAGATTTTAAAATGAGTTAAAATCTAAATTATATATAGACAATGAAGGGAAGAATAACACTTCTTAATTAACTTCACTGACTTCAGGTCAACCTCTTTAAGTCTCCTATTCATGCTTAAGTCATTAGAATTTTGTTGGATGAATTTTTATTCCGTATAAACCTATTAATAAGTCCCCTTGCTCACTCTACCTCCTGAAAACAAAACACAGCTAAACTTGTAAGGCACACAATAAGCACCTGAAGATTTCTTCTGTGAGTTGAAGCCAGCTGTGCTCTGTTTAGACTTCTTTTTGGCCACTGTGCATATGAGACTAGGACTTGATCAAAAAGTCATTCTACAATAGGAGACTTTAATCTTTAGTGTTTGATTGCTGAAACTTGTGCTGTATTTATAGATGTTGGAGAATAGGGAGGTGAGAAAAACCCTGAGAAAGTGTTATGCTACTGCAAAAAAAAAATTGGTGTGATAGAGAAATCCTAGAGGTGGTCTTTAGCATCTTCAATGGGCAATAAGCACAGTTCACCTATAGTAAACTAATCCGACAGGTCAGGAAACCTGAAGGCTTCTAATGCTCACTTACCCCCCTGCCCCTCCCCCCGCCTTTCCAGTCATAAGGTTTTTTCAGTTCTGTAGAAGAAGATTCCAAATGAGAGCACAAAGAAGATTTTGCTCTGAAGCATGGTTGGATTAGAGATTTCCATCTTCTAGATCTTTGCGTGGAGCTTTGAACGGGCATTGCTTTCCCCGTATGTTTGATACTCTGTCCTACGCTGAGAAGTTTCGTTCAGCTGAGGAATAGATTTGGGACAATTATAAAGTAACTTTCTTTTTAAATGCAAAAAGGACTTACTTTGTTTTCTATTCTCTGTATGGTTAAGTGGGAGTTAATTTGGTTTTAGATATGAACAGCACCTGGATTGTAATGGGCATGCACTTAGACTTAAGCATGACAGAAATCTCTATTTACTTAAGAGTACTTTGTGTTTATAAGGGCATACTTACCACACTAGAATTTTTTCACAGAGAGTGAACCAAGTACACAGGTGGTCAAGTGCTAATACTGAGGGGTGACCTGCAACCCTATCTGTGTCTCCCACCTAACAATGAAGAGATGGATGTGAAGTGTATAAAGCATACTATGGAGGTTTAAGATTGAACTTGATGAAAGCTGTGCAAATACAGAAATGTAGGCTAGAATTCTTTTGTTGCTTTGCTTTTTTTTTTAAAGAAAAAAAAGGCCAGAAAAATAAACTTACTGCTGTGTAATTAAACCAAGGTTCAATAGGATTTGTAAAGGTACTTAGCACTTTAAAATGAGCAGCCTTTATATTTAGGCTCCTTAAACTTGTTTTATAAGCATCTTAGAATGAAGTTAATTCTTTTAGTTAATCTTTGGTAGCACTAGATCTTTTTATGCTTGAAGACATACATCATCGTCTTAGAGGAAAAATGGAAAGAAGTTGCCTTTGTGAAATGTTGAGCAATTCAGCACATTTTTGAACTGGTGGAGAAGGATAAATTTCAGGGTTTGAATTCAGACTGGATTGTGCACAATCTAAATCCCTGGGCATGGTTAGAGTGGGAACAGGCCTCTAGCTTTATACCTCTTCTACTGGAAATGTTTACAAGAGACACATTCTTATGCTGAAAACTCATGACAGTTTGAAAACAAAAAAGCCTACTTATCATAACAGTCTGAGTCATGTAATGCTTGCAGAGTATTTGGGTTACACTGAGGACTTTTTAAAAGGAGAAAAAAAAAAAGAAATTAAAAATACCCACCACCTTTCTTGGACACCTTCTGCAAAGATGCAGTACTGCAATTCATGTGTGATGCTATCCTTGTGCGCCAGGAACTGTTATAAACCTTCCACTGATTGCAGACCACTATATTGAAGTTTTACTTTTTGGTAATAAATCACTTGCAACTGCTTGTCTCATATCTATCTGGTTTTGAGAGCAGAATTATTTTAAGGATTCCTTTAATAGTTGTGTTTTGGTTTGAATTTTGTGTTTCTGGTAAAACAGACCTTCAAATCTAAACATAAGAAAAATCAAAATGAAAACAGACCCCTCTGTGTTTATACCTGTTGGAAATGTTTGAGGACCCCCCTCGCTTTTGTCCCCCCTTTGCTGAAATGAGTCACGATAGTTGTTCCTCACTTTTTCAACTCTTGTAACAAGGGAAATAATAGTACAAAAATAGTATAGTGGAGTAGGGAAGTGATATAATAAGTTTCAGTTTTTTTAAAAAAAAAAAAGAGTTTGGAGGAAGTGTAGGAAAACGTATTCTTCCTAATTCATTCTGTAGAAACTAGTAGACAGAGATGATATGATTGGTTTTTGTTTCCCTCTCTATCCTGAACAAGTGCACGGTTCTTTGTGTCACATTGTGACAGGTCCGAAGGAAGTGCTCATTTCTAATTCTATTCCGAAGTTCATCTGATAGTTTCTTTATGAAAGTAAATACCAGCTTTCAGCTTTGTTTCTTAAACAGAGTCCCACTGATAGAAGCAATAGATAGGGGAAAGGCAAACATACAGAGGAAGGAGTACTGAATACATGCTGCTGAACTGTTCAGCAGGGAGTTACTTTGCTGTACAAACAGTGTGCCATCTAGACTTGGTTTGCTCATTTACTGATGACCAGCGCACACGATGCAGTAAGCCTAACCAGAAGGACCATAGCATGGGCTCTCCCTGGCTGGCACCTTGCTTGGGACCTCTGACTGGATATGTGCTTTATTCCAAGGCACGTGCTTTTGCTTGCTCGCTCTCTTCTCTTTCACTGTGGCCCTGAATCAGTTAATCATCCACCGAAGGAAAACAAACTAAGAAATTGAGATAAGAAAGCGTTCCAAGGAGTACCCTCCAGGAGATACCAAATACCTCCACTTCTGTTCTAATTTGCAGAACCATTTCTAGCTTTCTCCCAATGGCCAATGACTTGTTCTTGCCTGATTTAAAGAAGTTGTTAGCAAATCAGCCTCTGGCAAGAATTTTCTGAAACTTGTTAAAGAGGGGAGAATGGCTCTGGCTGTCACTTCAGGTGACAAAGGATGAATCAAAAGTTGTGTTTGGAATCTGAAGACCAATTTAAGATTATACAGGAGGAGGCTGACTTTCAGTTTTACAGTCCAACAAAAACTTAATACTGTACACTAATAATGCAAATTTATTACTATTTCATAGATTCCTTGGAAAAAAGCACATAATCTATTGTGCATGCATTAATAGGTCTTGCCTGAGTGTAGAAGCAGGGTGCTTTACACTTGGAGAATAAGGAGTTATGTCCTGATTTTAAAATTCAGTAATCATAGCAGGGAGAGCTGACTCAGTGGTAGGAAAGGTATGTAAGATGACAAAATTCTTATAATAGATGAGAGAATTAAATGATTGCCAGGAAACTCCCATGCAAAAAATGAGCAAAACAGGAACAAAAAGATCCTCTTGGCATAATGAAATCTGTATTCTAAACACAGCTGAAAGTAACTAAATAAAAACTGAACTAGGCAAGATAGATCAAAATTGGTCTGGAAAAAGCTGTTACCTGTTTTATTACAGGCCGCAATTCCCTAGTAGATTAAAATAGCAGTAAGTTTTGGGGTGATAGATGAATTTTGTTTTCATTTTCTACAGAACAATTATTCAGTGACTTTTAATTTTATTTATTTTTTAAGATTTGTAAATTACTAGTTATCTGTGCTCAATGTAGTCGTCCACCCAACTCAACCATATCAAGAGATACCTTGAAAGCATATCTTTGCTTATAAAGATGGGTTTTTTTAAAAAAATCTTTATTTAAAAAGGAACAATTTGATAACATTCCAAACATAACTTGTAACTATTATACTACTTAAACTAGAAAGTAGACCAGAATTCATATTTTTTAGAATTTCGTATTTCTAGATACATCAAGAGTTAACATAACTTCTAGAGTAACTTTCCAGATCATGAGCTTCCCCAGTTTTTATTTGCATGCTACTGTATTAAAAAAGTCAATATTCAGTTGTTGTGGAAAGGCACCATGCCTTGAATTCATTATGGGAATGGGAGGTTGAACAGCAGAGAAACAAAAGACAATTACTTTATTTGTGGGATGTACATACGCGGCTGCCGAGAAAGGGCTAGAAGAAGGAGGAACCCTTATTCTTGTATGAGCAACACAGAGCTTCACTTGGCATGAGAGTGTTACTGTTCAAATAAAACTATGACTTTTCTTCTTTTCAGTCATATGGATATCTCCACCTGCTGTACAGCATCTTGACTCAGAATTCATGAGTGATCCAAAATAAAGGGCCTGTATTAGTGAGCCTGGCACTCTTGTAGTGTGAACACGCTAATTTCTTAAGAGTTTGCTGATCTGTGCCTTAATTGGGAACTCTGATCATTTTGAGTCATTGAAGGCTTTCAGGAATGGAGTGGTCAGTTGCCTAGGATAAAGATAGTGATTTATCACAAAGTCTCCCCAACCCTCTGACATTTGAAGAATGGACCATATATGCAGAATGACCCATGCTTTCTGGAATGGGTTAAGGATCCTGTAGGTACTTTATTGTTCCTTGTCTTACTGAGATGATAGAACAGACCAACCTCCTGGTCATCTGTGCTGGTCTTCTAAAAAGCATGTTAGAGAATTGAAATAGTTGTAACAACTTTCTCTTCTAAATATATTTATTTATCTGTGTTTTGTGTGTTTGCTTCGTGTACAGGAGTAAAGGATGTGAGTGGGAACAGTTTGAATTGCAGAGCATTGCAAGTATGCATAAAGTGTATTATTTTGAGGTGAAACCAAACCAGAAGATCTCTTCTGGCTGTAAACATTGGGCATACAGGGGTCCAAATCAATGCATGGGATCCAAATAAGTGAAGTCCTGCAGCTTATCCTGAACATGTGCACAGATGCAAAGTTCTTGAGTTACTGTTCTGATGTGATGATCTGAGAAGGCTTCTCACATTGTTAAAGGAGCCAAATGACATGGGCACCTTTATACTTGCTATCAAATGTCAGTCTTCTAGCAGCAGCTCTGCTTTGTGTCTGTAGTTCCACTTTTTTTTTTATGCCCACCTTCCATTACCCTTGCCCCTTGCAATGTCCTTTTCTGAACCTTTTTTCTCCACAATGGACCACTCTTTATTGTTCCCCTCTCTAATTGTCCACTCCTGTCTTCAACACCTGGGCTTCCTACAAAATCCACCTAGGGCACTGAGGAAATTGCAGTGCTGCTCATCAGCTTGTGCCATGGGAGAGGCTGGAGCGGCTCTGCCAGCAGGGTAATGCAGCAGCAGGATGAGGAGGCTGCTAACCTCATTGCTACTGCGGGGTATGACGAGAGCAGCAATCAGTGTGCATGACATTCAAGATGATGAACGATATCTCCTTGATGACCTGGAAACGGGGGACTACTTAAGGGCTGTGCCCTGAGCGTAAAGATCCTGAACAGGTCCTTGGACATCCATACTTAGGGCTCCAGACCTGTAGCATGTAGGAGTTGAGAGTGCAGGCTCAGTTCTGTTCCAGGATCCCTGTTCCTGGAAAAAAAAAAAAACTACTGAAGAGGGCATACTGACATCCAAGGATGCCTATATTCAATCTGAAAGAGTAAGGTGGTGAGCTAAGCACGTTATGGGTACTCCTTCCCTTATGTTTTTCTTTTGCATGGCTGGTAACTGAGCTCAGCACTGGAGTGAGGTTCAGTGTGGTGTCACTGCTTGATGCGATGACACATGAGATGGTGTCACTCCTGAGGGAACAGGAGCAGAAATATGGCTTGCTTCCATGTGGGATAGTGGTTATGCGCTGCTGTTGTTTGCGTGCGACAGGCTGCCGAGATAGCATGACACTTTCTAGAGTGGTCTGCTGAGGTTCCTGCAAAGCAAGCAGCAAAGGCTTGTTGGATAGCTTTGCTTCAGACAGCTTCAAACTGCAAATGCAGTCAGGACATTCGGTTCAAGGAATCAAAATAAACTGAAGTAGAAATCCAAGAAGAGCGTACGGTATAATATAGTCTGCAGAACCAGCTGCTCCAAGCTGCTGATCTGCTGCAGGGTGGGATCAGGCCAAAATTGCCGTTCCTCCCTGAAAATGAACATGCTGAATTTGTGCTTGAGCTGCATATGAGGGCTTCTCTGTCACTTGAGGTTTCTCATTGGCTTAAACGGGTTTTTTGGCAAGTCAAGCCATTGTTTTTTCACAATAATAATCTTTTTGTGTGTTTGATATTCTAGTAATTAACTTTATAATCAATGACAAAAGGGACATGGGAACCTGAGGGAAGGGCCTCAACTGTGACAGACGAGCAAGGATAAAGACCTGACATTCCAGCAAATGCTTATATATGAAATGATTTTATGTGGAGGGAAAACTGGGCACGTATGGGCCTAGCCAAGACTGTACATTGATAGGTTACCTTATCATATATAGGTAGCTCATAACACTTCAAGGCTGACTAGTGGAAAATTGGGCAAATGTCTGAGCAGACATAGATAAATTTACAGTTACCTAATGGTTGCATGTTAGTGTTTGCTGCTGTAAAAGAAAAATTATTCAGCACAGCTGCTGGTTTCTAGAAATTCCAAAATACACAGAGCTGAATCTTTAGGGCTGAATATCCCCATGGTTTCTTTTTCTTTGTGTGTGTGATATATAAGGTTTCATTATTAGTTTTCTTTAAATATTTCTCCAGTATTATAACTTGTTCAAGTGTTTTAGAGAATCTTGTAAACTGATGGTTTGTTTCATTGATTAAGTAAGAGTTGTGTGTAGGAAAGATTTTGTAATGACAATTGAAACTATACACATAATTGCATAGTTTCCACTCTATAAAAAGTGATCTGCAAAGCTGGAAGATATCATTAGACTTGTGTTTAAAACTCAGGATGGCCTCATTTCACCAGCTTTTCTTGCAAATTAGTTCCCAGATGTCAGAAATACTGTCTGGTTGCCAGCTATTGCATAAACTCCTGAAGTGTGAGATATGACTTACTGCTCTTGCACTGACCTTAACTGTCAACAGGAAAAAAAACGATCATGAAATAGACTGGATGAAGCAAGATTCAGAAAAGCAAACTTAATGTCTAATTTTAAGTGGCCTTTGATTACACAACTATCACAGTTGTATCTGAGATACATAACTTCAACATTTCTCAACTATGGTAGTAAAAAGCCTTGTATTCTTGGATAACCAGAAGACCTTTATGCAGGTTGGCAGCCGTCTTTAAATGTCTGACTTCTAACAGCATTTGTGTGTAATGTAGAAATGAAATCCAATACTTTTAAAGCTGATCTTGGGCGGGGGAAGTGGCTCCGCAGCCTGTGTCCCAGCTTGTTGATGTTGTCTTTCTAAGATCAGATCCTTCCCATTCGTGCCTCATGCCTCTTACTACAAAGTGTTGTAGAGTACAACCTATCTCAATGTCACAATAAGCAGCTCTGCCTCATATCGTACATTGCGTGGCAGTGTGAGTCTCCAACAGTAACCTCTTGGAAAGGTCAGGTCCTCATTGCTAGACTTTCTTGGGGCCTTGGCTGGATTCAAGAAGATCAGAGTGCTCTGTTGGTATGGTACTGGTTTCGCGTTGGCCCCAGAAGTTGGGGATGTTGAAATGTAGATCCTGGCACATAGTGACCCCCTGCCTCATTCCCAGAGTAGCCCAGATATCTCTTGGACAAGACTGTAGCTGGGGGAAGGCCGTTGTGTCCTGAGGAAGCAAGGAACTGGTATATCCAGTGTTGAGAGGGGTCAGCCGTTCTGTAGCAGCTGACATAGATTTTTGCTTAAAGTGCCAACGTTTCCCTGCATCCTTTACTTAATCCTGTTTTCCCCTATCATTGTATTCTATAATCTAAAGCTTGGCATTTTGAGGAGTGTGAACCAGAGCCATAGTCTTGTGTGAAGACACACTTTATTTTTCTAATGACTTTGGCTGACTTCTGTAGCAGAGGCACTGTTTAGTGTTGTTTTGTTTTTGTTTGTTTGGTTTTTTTTTCTCGTTTAATCCCAGTCCTGCCGAATCTGCCACAGTTGCTATTCTTAATTTTAGTACTCGGAAATCACAAGCTAGTTCCTAGGACAACAGAATTATTTTTTTAATATACCTGCTGTGTAATAACTCTCTTGCTTATTCCATGTGCTTGTAAATCTGATGATTATTCATAGCTAGCTATAGTTGTTCTATAGCTAGATACCTGTAGTACCAATAGGTACCGGTAGTTGTCCGTACACGTATGGATGGACTGATTAAACAGCTGGCCAGGTAAGCAACGTATTTATAAAGCCACAGAAAATCATTCTGCACTAACTGGACGAGACAACTACTCAGATTCAGTCTTCTTCCCTTGGCTTTTCTAGTGGTTTTTTTTTTGTTGTTGGTTTGTTGTTTTGTTTTGGTTCCCTCCCCCAATATCAAGCTCATTCTCCTAAATAAGAGTGCTTTGCTGTGTCCCTCAGCAAAAATGTAAGGGAGTTGACAACAGCATTGCCTTATCCTAAATTTGCAGACTAAAATGATTAATATCAGGCAGATGGCAGACAGTTTGCTTTAAATCATGCGGGGTTATCAGCTCACCAGTCATTGAATCTCAGCTCTAAAAAGTGTCACTGGGTTAACAATCTAATTTTGTACAAGGAGAATTGCATTCACCAAGTACTTTTTCACTCAAATAGGTTTGTAAAATGACTCCACTGTACACTTTCTTGGGCCGTTGTTATTTCTCTATTTAACTTAATTTGTTGTCTATGTGCAGACTCATTAGATGGCTTCATAATCAAATTGCAAGGTTGGCCATAATTACGCAGTCAAAAGTAGCTAATGGGTTCAATTCTAACTGTAAGTTCTAGCTGAAAGAGCTGGGAGAGTGTAATTCTGGAGAGTTTTTTTAAAAGCAAATTAGCTTAAATTGAGTTTTTTTCAGTTCAGAGCTAAAAAGATGTGTGCTAATCAGAATTTATGTCACTCTTCCTTTTTAAAAACTGTAAATGTTACTAGAGATGTAATGCTAAAATGGTACATATAAGCCACTTACTGTGTTTTTTGTTTTAACAAAAATTCCAGATCTCAGTGCACCAAATCTTGGTGCCTTTTTAACCCAGGAACACAAATAAATCTCTTTGATAAAAAACCCATGAGCTGGTAGTTTACACTGAATTTATGTAAGGTTTATGACCTGGTGTCTTTTTGTGTGGTTCAGACTTATAGCTGATGGGGGGGTGTGTGTGTGTGTGACTTTTCGTTTGTTTTTGCTGAACCAGTTAGCATACCTACCTGAATGCCATAGTGGCTTCCTCTCAAACTCTTACAGAAAATGCCAGTTGTGTAGGTTCCCTCTGCCAGTCAACTGAAGAGTAATAAATGTTTCCTATTGGAGTAGGGAAATAATTTTGGTTTGTCTAGAAAAACATGGAGTTTTAATGAAGTGAGAATTACTGTCTTTCCACTTAATTTAGTAGGATAGTGTTTAGAAAAAAACACACTTAAACTTGAAATCTTTTGGCTTCTACATGGCGTGCTCTAGTAGTGTAGGTGAAATATCTTAACATCTGTTGATGCTTTGAATAATATATAAAATGCTTATTTATTTTTTGTATGTACATGTGTGTTCATGTATACAGACAGCTACGAGTGTTTTGGAAGTATCTGCTCCAAAACTTGTTTTTAAAAAAAAAAGCTTTGTTTTTTTAAACACAGAAATGCTCTACTAGGAAAAGTTTCACTACTTCTAAAAGAAACTTTCTTCCTCACCTCTAGGCAGTCACTTTCATAAACTGTAAGACAGAGGACCTGCAAAGTTAAGCTTCATTTTCCAATATCTACAACTTAACTAGGGGATTTCCTTCAATTTATAGGGGATTTCTTCTGTCCTCTGAATTATTTTTATATCTGGAACATCTGAGATCATTCCTTGGCAAAGTCTTCCTTGCACTGATTTCTAGCTACGATTAAAGTATTTTCTTAAGCATTAAGGTATTTTTGCATTGCGGTAACTTTTTTTACAGAGTAGATGCGGTGATGAAAGACGGAAAGGATGCTCAAGGTGCAGTTCCCACCATCTGCATTTAAATTCCAAAGCAGCCATAGAGCTGGCCTCTTTCCCTTCTGTCTTTGTTAGTGTAACAGGCCCTGAAAAAGCGGGGACTTGCTTTTTTTTTCCTAACGCCTACTACTGTCCTGCCCCGTTTCCCCTTAAGTAGCAGCCATTTGAAGTGTGCCCGTGCTCTTTGATCACTCTGCCTTTACCCTTCCTAGGCTAGGAGCAGTGGAAAAATGCCTTCTGCCATCTCTGGAGCAGGACTCCGGTGGCAGCCTCACAAAATCATTGGTTTATAGCAGAATGACATGAACAGCAACAAGGACAGGAGATTTTGAAGAAATTGAGCTAATTTGCAGGTTAGAGCCAAGGAAAAGTTATTTTAAGCATGAGAAGAGGCTTAATGTTTCTGTGATAATACCTATGTGGCTAACTGGGCTTTGTCCTAAATCAGAAATTCCCGACTGGGCTATTGGGAAGGATGAGGTGAGCCAGCTGGCTTTAAAGAGCAGGGAGACTACGGGATGTTAACCCTGCCGTAGTTTCCTGCAGGAATGTTTCATGAAGCTGCTTAAAAGGCTTAATGAGTCTGGCTAATTTCACTTTTCCTGTAAGCAGTTTGTGTGGCTATCCTAACAATGCTCGTGAGTAATAGGGAAAGTACAATTACATCTCTCATGGTCTGCTCCCTGAACAATAATGAGAGAATGTATATAAATTGTTTTGAGGATGCTTTTCCAAAGGGATTTGTTCTTTGGCAGTCAGATGCTTACCTGAGAAGATTTTAAGCATCTGTTGAAAATTGTTGCGAAGTGAAACTGAACAAAAAAACTGTTGTAATCTAAGCACTTTCCTATATATCAGAGACTCCAATATAAGAAGAGATATACTGCAGATATATACAAAGAGATAGATCTCTTAAAGATTTCAATATAGAAAGCTAAATTGGAAGCCAAGCATAAGGAACTATAATTAAATGCAAGGTGACTCTGTGTACAGTTTAATGAACATGTGATTTGATGCAGGAGAGCTTCCCACGTGTAAATTTATGCTGAAACACTCTGTGAGTGGGAGGGGCTTTGCTTTTTTCTTTTTTTGTCAGCCTCACCAATTACAACTTTCAAGTTTTTTTTTTTTTTTTAAAATCTCTATCCATATCTGTCAAAGACACTTGATTTATCAAGAAAATGATTATAAGTCTATAGGAGTTCAGTGTCTGTTGTGCCCTCACATTCTCTGAATAGTGTAGTATTCCAGCAGAATTTATGGGCTTTGCTGGGCCTTTCTTTGTGTAGATCATTTAACACCATATTTACATTTAATCTCTTCCTTCAACTTTAATAAAAAGCAAGCCTAATAGAAAGAGTCCTATTCTTAAGACACTGAACATCTGGGAAGTGTTGGATATTCTCACAAAAAGACGTGATTGTGATAATTCCTTTAAAATGATTTTTCCCTCTCAGTTGTATTCTAAGTCTTTATCTAAAAAAGTGCTTGTGGAGGTGTGCCTTTCTTACACCTTTTAAAATTATATTTTAATTAAAAAAAAAAAAAATCTGTTTGACTTCTAACTCTATTTGGATGGCCCAGTGGAGAGCTAGACCTGCTTACTGACATCATTGTAGCCTCAAAAATCGTCTCTGTGCTCTCAGTGCTTTTGTATTTTTGATATAAGGCAATTGCATCCATTGACATCCTTTTTTCAGATGTTAGGTTTTACTCTGTTTTGTTTGCACTTATATGTAACATTTTCTAAAGCCACCTTCAAATGGGACATATTACGAAATGACAGACTCGATAATTATTCTGTCTTCAAGAAGTTGATGTAACATAAAAGAAGACATATTTCCTACACTAAAATTTTCTGTTGTAAAATATCAAGAGGAAAGTTTGAGAATCCTCCATTTGTCTTCAAGGTCTTCTAAGAATACTAGGAAACTTGTACTTTTGCATTAACATTTACCACTTAATGAAATTTCAATGAGAAGAGACCATAAAACGCGATGACCAAGAGAATCTTCAACAGTATGGTCTGTTGAATTCAGCATAAAGACTAACTTCTATTCGTGATGAAGTTCTAAAGATACGTTTATGGCGGAATACCCCTTCCTAAGTATAATTTTCCTGCACTGTCATATTCTTTTTCTTTTTTTTAGCATTTTAGATGCTTATTTTTTTTGGAAAGAGTGTGTTTTTCTGTTCCTCTGTAAAAGACGGTCTGCAAACAACATGAAGGGCATTGCCAAGAACACCAGACATTTGGGCTCAGAGGCTAATAGTTAACCCTCAGGAGTGTATATTTAAATAATAGTATGTTCATACTGTCTATAGGCTGCTATGTGATCACAGGAGTGTTACAAAGAGAGTAAAAGTGAATCTTAAGGATTCCTTTGTATTTTGTTGAGAGAGACTAAAAACGTAATCTGCTGTTGCAAGGCCCAATGTGCCATTTAAAAGATTTTAAAAGTTTGGTGGTACATATGCAGTAATATTCATGGAACAGTTGCATGTAAGTCATGAATACCCATGCAAGGCACACTTCATAGTTTGAACACCTGCATTATGTTAACAACTACAAGGCATTGTGACTTGCTTGTTCTGGGAGTCAAAAAGATGATTCCTTGAAGTGCCTAAAATTCCTAGGGTTGCTTGTGGGATTTCCATAAATTGCTGCATGGGTGTGCAGAAGGGAGGAATGCTGCAAGACAAAATAGGGAAAAATAGCCAATATTTTAATTATATAGCAATATCCTATCCTATACAGACAGTAAGGCTTCTCCTAGCAATTTTTTTTTCGCTGTAAGACTTGGCTTTCAGCATAAAATGGCTAAATTTTCAATTAGAGAACTCAGTAATGCTAAACAGTTTTGCATGAACTGGCCTCTAAATCCATATTGTGAATGCTCGTGTTAGCCCCTATAATCCAAGTGGTTGGTGAATTGCTTGTATCCGCACTAGGTAACTGCTCAGCACCATGAGCACCAACCGCTGGCTGGATAGATCAAGTCAATTGTTTGTGACTTCTCGAAAAGGGACGGTTGAAGAAATTATCCCTATTCTCTGCTTTATTGTTCAATAATACATTGCTATTAAAAATGTCACTATTATTACTCTTAAGGGAACTATGTAATTATTCAACACAACTGATCTCAAATTGGTCAACTTGAGGATGGCCCATTAAGGTCATATTTTAAAAACTTTAGCCATGCCACTAGTTAAGATAATTGTAGGCCTCAAAATAAATTCACTTCAGCTGTAACTTTACCAGATAATAGTAAACTACAATGTAAGGTACTTTCTTCTTTTATTAAACTTTCTTGAAAGGTTTCTTTGTTTATATATGTGTCTCTGTCCAGTATTGTTTTCACCTCTTGTAAAACCTAATGCCTTGGGGTCTTTACTCATATTTCAAAAGCTTTAGTTCGTATATTTAAAAAAAAATAATAAATCCATAAATATCTAAAACCCCAAATCCATTTAAGTAACACTTGCTGACTCCACACAGACTGTAGTTAAATGTAAAAGAAACTACTTCATTTTATTACTGCTTGTTACCATCCAAATTGGATTGTAATTTTGCAATATGTAGCTGCAACAAGAAAAGAAAAAAGCATTTTTTCTTAATAATAAATGTGCTCAAAAAGTAACAGATGTCAAGATCTTTGAAATCAGCATTCTGCAATTGGGCTTACTTCCCTTCTTGTGACTAAGCCTGGATAACGCTAGCATTAACTTTACATTACTTTTATACCTTGGTTTTTATCTGCATGTTGAAAAGTGACAGTAGCTGTGTATTTTCAACTCTCTTTAGCAGGAACTTGGTGACTTCTATCTTCTGCTCTTAATCTTACCTAATTTTGACCTGATTGTGTGCCACAATTGAAACAGGTGCAGAAGACTTCAGTAATGGAGGATGCTCACTGCAGTTGTGTCTGATGGGAAGAGAATCCTCTCCTTTGTAAGGGCCAAGTTCAGACGGAGCAGTGTTAGTTAAGTGGTGTCTTAAGTATCCATAGCTGTTGACTTTTATAGCATATTTTACAGTTGTTTAATTTTATAGCTTGCACTGCACTATTGTTTAGTTTTGAAAACGCAGCTCTTTCTCCTCTTTAAATATTTGCATAGTAGGTCACAGCAGTTTCTCCAGTGAGTTTGCTCCTGCAAAATCAAAAGAGCATTTCTCTAAGCAATGCCCTTTTCCGTACCCCTGGTTCCTCAGCCGCTTGCTTGGTAGCATCATTTTGGCTGTTTGTCTACCTGGGAGCTGGAGGGGAGGAGACATGGAGTCTAAGGCAAAAGGCTATGATTAAACTTTTAAGAAGCCCTGTGAATAGCAGACTAGTCATAAAAACAGCACTTAGAAGTACCAGTTAAATCTGTGTGCTTATCTGGGCCAGAAGTTTATACATTTTTGCTGAGTAGTCCCTTGTTTTCTGGCTTCATGGGGGTCTCTAAAGAAGGCAGACTCAGCGAATGAAACCTCAACACACTGTTTTGTAAGGAGGAACTGATTTCTCTTAAATTTGCTGCATTAAAGTGAATGTAGCTAATTGTGAGGTAAAACATTACAGAGTGTAAACTTTTCCAGATTTAATATAACAAAAGTAAGGCCCTTGGATGCTTCTGTATATTCCCTGTTGAACAGAAAAGTCGCTAGCTGGTGGCTCGCTGCCCTGTCTCTGTAGGGTACTCGGCAGCGTGGACTGGGACACGTAGTCACAGCTCGGCAAGTAGCTGCTCAAACATCTGAGACTCTGCTGGAGTTGCTAAAAATCTTCCGCTAATATTCTGTAAGGTAATTTCTGTGATGGTGGTGTTAAACCACACTGTGTTGTGTGGGTTATAACCCATTCAAGCAAGAATTAAAAAAAAAAAAAAAAAGTGCAGGGTGTCATATGTCCAGTCAAAAGTGCAGTGTAAATACAATGAGTGTAAAGTTGCCTCCTGTGAACTACAGAGCCAAGAATACAGTAGTAATCTTCTAGGATAATTATAATTCCTCTCACATTGATTTACTATTTACAAGATGCTTGTGGTGTAATTTGAGAAGAGAAAAATGCATAGTTCAGTTGAACAAACCAACATCAATTTTCCTTCCCAAGCTGAGCATTCCACACGATTCCTTAGTTTATTTTCTTCCAAGATTTCCATGGTGTTTGTCAGTGAAAAAAGTTTCTTGTAGCTTCCTCATTCCAACTCCTCATTTCTTATTGCACTTATTGTCCCCTCCATTTCTCTCCCTCAGCTCCAGGGTGATTTTTTTTTAAAAAAAAAAAAAAAAAAAGAGAGAGAGGGGAAAAAAAAGAGTAACATTCTTTCCAGGGTCTGGGTATGCCCTTTCAGCATCTTAAACATTTCATGGCTATATGAAGATAGGAGTTCCAATTCCAAATGCCCCTCAAATTTAAACCTCTTGGACTGAGGAGCTTGCTTTGATCCTAGCAAATATCTGAGGGGGCACAAGTTTTTGCTTACATAAGTACCTGGTGGGAGGAATGAAATAGTAGAAACCTTGTCATCCCCATTTTACCTCTTGACTGTGGATGGCTGCATCACGCGTAGGTGCTGGGAAGCTGAGGGGAGACTGGGGTTGCTGGAGGTGTGATGCTTTTGGAGAAGACTGAGCAGGAATGCTTTATCCCCATCACTTTGGACAAATACCTAGGTAAATTCAGACGTGGCAATGTGAAAAATCTGCTGCATGTGTGGCTCCCTCCCTTTCTTTTAGGTCTAATGTTTTTAGGTCTAATGTTTTATGTAAAACTTGAAAGCTTGTGTTGTGCAAACTCTAGCCTTTTTGGGATGATAACAATATCTTTGACAAAGACATCCCACTTCAGTATTTTATCCTTATGCTGGGACAACTCCTAGTGTATGTTCAATAAAACATGGATTTGTAGCAGTAATGAAGACAAATATCTGTAAGGAACCTGTTTGCTCTACGATCTTGAAAATAGAAATGGAAGGTAAATAACCAAAGTGAAATACTAAGATTTTGCAGCCTGTGTGTATTGGGTTGAGTAGCACTGGAAGAAGGGAGCACCTATGAAATGGCAATCTTCAGTAGATATCTTATCTCTTGCTCTGGTGCTAGGTACTGAAAGGAGTTACAGATCACTCTGGAAATGGCAGTGTTTCAGCAATGATTACAAGATTTCTAATAAATTCCGCCATGTCTATTCTTTAGAATTTTTTAAGGAAAAAGTTTACAGGTGGAGGACTGAAGTCTCTTGTGACAGGAGCTGCCTCAGCTGTGACTGTAACATCATAGAGGGCAGCATTCCTATGTGTTTTCTGTGCTAAAAGTGTCTGAGGCTCTCACTTATAAGGAATTCTCCCAGGGCAAGGATGGAAGACGGTAGGATGCTTTTAAACATATCAGCTCCAACAGCATCACTCTTTTCTGCGAGACAGCTATTTAACTGCTGATCACAATGAGACTGTAATCCCAACAGCAGTGTCTCAGCACTGCTGCAATATATCTATATTTTTTAATCTCACCGTATTTTTCCACTGTTCCCTGATTTCTGTCCAACCAGCCCCCCAACAGTCATGAAAAACACTGGAAGTAAGCTTTTATTGCTCAAATGAATCTGTTTCTTTTCCCCTTCTGTTGGCATACAAAGCCTAGAAAGAGATTGTGTTTCCTGAAGCAAATTTTATCTTTAAGCTTCCTCAATATGAAACATAAAAGAAATATATACCATTAATCTTCTAACAATTGCTCTTATAATTTTCAAATTGCATGACCACATAGCCTAACGAAGCATATAGTCATGATGTTTTTCTGTAGTGTATGCTTTCATATATGTTGGCACATCATCTTGTGATTTGTCTGGTTGAAATTTTCTTCCAGCCTTTTATAGGGATATTGAGTTCCCCCATCCCTTTCCTTTTTCTTTTTTTTAAGCTTTATGTTTCCTTTCCATTTCTTTAGTATAGTTGAAGAGACTACCATGTGCATGTCAGCAAAAGGCTGTTGGTCAAACGTTTTCTTAAGCTAGTATTTACTCATTCTGTGATCTGGAGCGTTCAATGGGAAGTTGCCTGAGAAATCTCTGTTAAAAAAAGAAAGAGATAAATTCTTGTATGGGCCTTATTTTAACTGAAAACATTGGAATCAATATTGAAGTGTCCTTGCAAGTTTCCACATCATGGGTTTGGAAGTGAACCATGCAGTGTATCTGACAGAAGGGGAACTAGAATCAGGATTTCGGTGTCCCTTTCTCTTAATGCCACTGGCAGTTTTAAAATAAGTGAATATCCCCACATATCTACCTCATAAGTGGTTTCACTTTTAATGAGAACAGAAGGTGCTTGATGCTCGGAGGACACCACGTACTGTGATGCCACAGAATTGCCTAAGATGTTCTTCCTCTTGGTTGGCCATGCAGCTTGATGCTTCTGCACTAAGGGAGAAACTGGATTGCTAGTTCTTATAAAATGGGGGTCTTAGCAAAAAAAACCCTGTTTCTAATTTCTTTTATGTTTGTCTGCCCGAATAAGACTATTTATTCATCTGTCTGACTTGTACCTAGCGTCTATGCTCAAACCATCAGAAATGGTTAGAACTTGCACGATTCAGACACTAGCTTTGATAATACTTCCGCAGCCTCACAAAACCCAAGTACCGAACTAGACCCTTTCTAGCCAGGAGCAAGAGCAGAGGGGTCTGTCCGACACCCTTGAGCCAGAGCGTCCCGTGCCCTTACAGGCTGAAGCCTGGATGGTTTCAGTTCGCCAGTGTAGGAACATGGTGGGCTTTCTCCAATTTCATCCAAGCTGACCGTTCTGATCCTGCTGCTGTGGTCACTATCCACTGCACCCCTGGTACAGTTGCACTGTCTGTCCAGGCTCAGCAGCAGAACTGCATCGTTGTCACCTCTGGCTGCAAAAGTACCTGGATATCTGGAAATGAGTAGCAGCGACATGTCTGAATGCCCAGTGAAAGAAAACTGAGTCCTATTAAAATGCTTGTGATCTTCAAAAATTTATGACTGAGTAACTCAGTCTCTAATCTCATCAGTATGTTGCCTGCAAGAATGGCCAAATATTTTTTTTATATTTGCAACTGGTTTCTCCTGTTCAGATTGAGCTATGTTAATTGTAACATAACCCTGTAATCCACCCTCTTGAAACAACTGAAGTGCCAGGGGACAGCTGATGCTGCTGTTAGCTGTGGAGGTAGTAGAGACAGGCTTCTTACTCATATAATCATCTGTGATATGACAGTTTTGAACTGCAGACTATGAGTTGCAAGTGATTTGGGTGCACATGTGTAGCCTTGAAATGATCATCACTTCCAGCTGGAGCTGGAATTACTTGCTCTCCTTGTCCTCTTCCCCCACTCCCTTTTATTAAAGAATAAAAGCTTGGGTTGCTGCAAACAGTGTCAATATCCAGTGTGTTGAGCTCTTTCAGTAACTCACCTATCATATCGTCATTTCATTCATATCAAAATGGGAGGTGAGCTGTTAATAATCCTGGTGGATTCTACTGTGCTTACAGACACCTGAATTGGGTGCAGTGACAGCAGCAGCAGCTGTGGCAGCGGAGAGAGGCATGTTGGAATAACTTCCCTGAGAATTTTGTTCCAAGTTGCTCCTGACTTCTTGAGCCCAGTGCTACAGGTTTCACATGAACACTTTGCTCCTCATTTCTCAATAACGGCCTTGGTGTTATTGTATGCAGATAATAGAGGAATCCTGTGACAAAAATGTCCTGTCCATCTGTTGTAAAACCAGACAGACTCCATTTCTCAGAATATGAACTCATATTAGCTATCTTTCGGGAGGGCACAGTTCCCATCCTTTTCAGCATGCTGAGACTTGATGTTTTCAAAGTAAATTGTGTGAACTGATAATTTTAGACATGTGGGACAAACCTGATCATTTCTTTTTTCCTTCTCTGCTGAAAATTGGAGTGGGGGAGGTTGAGTTGAGGGTTTGGATGTTCCTATTATGTCTTTGCATTTTCACATTGTTGCCTCCTTTGTGTAGAGTGAATTACAACTGATGTCATTTGAGCTCTCATGAAGTTTGGGCATGTGTAGAAATTTTACATATTTCTCAAATTCCTGTTCTCATGTGAGTTCTATGCAGTTCAACTTGTTTTAAGTAAAAGCTGAAAAGGGAGTTTATTTGCACACACCCCCCCAGCCCCCCTGCCGTGTCCAAACTGAGAACAGGAGAAACATACAATGAATTGCAAAACAAACAATTCTCCATTTCCCTCCATCTGTCCAGCATACAGAAAGATAGGCAATGACTAAGGCTTTAGTTTAGAGTTTTTCCCATCTTAAGGATTTGGTTTTGTATGTGATGCCTGAAAACAATGGCAAGTAGGTTGTAACAGATTCTCGAGGCTTTAATGGGTATCTCTAGGTTTGATTACAATAAAATTGTTCCTTTTTATCGAGGAGATGACTCAAAATAAGTGAAATGCTGTGCTTGACTATAGCCTACCTACAGTACCGTGCCTCTTAATGTATTGCATAGTTTTGAGATGGAGAGCAGTCTTTGACGCTTGAGATTCCACTTCTGAATTAATAATGTGCTGAGCTAATAAATAGGCCCATTCATAATTTTAGTAAGGTCTAGTAAGGGTATCATATCATTTTGAGCCTGACAACCTTAGCAAAATGTGACATATTTTGTGAAAGTTTAAGCTGTGCAGAAATGTGAAAGTTACCTTCTGAGGGCCAAACCAATTTGGTATCCCCTTTAGATGACCAGTGGAGCTAAGGAAGAGGTTGAATGTCATACTCAGAAATTAATCTCTTTGAAAGCATTAATGTTTGTATAAAAATCCATCTTCCACAACTAAATATGACTATAATGTCAGAGGTAGGTGGTTTCCTTTGATTGAGGAGTCCTTCCCACGATATCCTGATTTGTTGTCCCTTCAGTTGTGATGACACAGCTGTTGTGTGCTGTAGATTGCATCACCAAAGCCTTTTCTTTTCAAGGTGGTGATTGTAAACAGCTCTGAGAGATAACATATTTGAGTTCTTCTGTCTCCGTGTCTTGCTGGATGTTTCAATAACTGAGTGCAACCAGCGAGTTGGAAGATGCTCAGGCAACCATGTCACTTCTGTGCCACAAACACATGTGCTCTGTGAACAGCAATGACTGGGGATGTCCATGTGTCCCCTTGTGGCTTCCTTTTAGATGTCAGGAGGATTTCCAAAGAATTGCAAACTTGTAACGCGACTATGTGTGTATCTTAGGCCATCCGACTGAATAATCGGCCTGTAAACAGTGTCCAGTTATATAAATCCCTTTCATATTGGGTAATAAGCTTATACTCTAATGCGTATTAGAAAGTTTGCTGCTTTGTTGGCGCATGTAAACACGATACATTTACTTTGCTATCAGGATCAATTCCGCATGCAGCACTGGGCATGTGAAATAAAAACCCGGCTTTTGTGCTCAGGCTCATCTTGAAACAGCAAAATGCTCTAATGCATTATCCTGTAATTGCAAAGGAATAGAGGGTTAGTGTTAAATTATCTCCTCTTTTCTAATTCTCTAAGGCATTTTTCTTGAAATAAATACAAGTTCGTCTTTGGCTTGAAGAGCTTGTGTATGTGGCGGGTTTTTTGGGTTTATTTGTTTGGGGGTTTTTTGTTTGTT